>MU699572.1:57252-106485 GCA_026770625.1 Nicotiana glauca | reverse complement strand
TTTTAATTTTGCTTACTTAATCCCTAAAATCTTGGCTTGTTGCTCAAGTTTTACTGCTAACTTTCTGAAATCTCACCTTGAACCCCATCTAAAAGACTCTAGGGGTTTCCAACTAACAGATTCTTTGGGTAAAACACCTAAACTACCCTTAATTCAATCTGAAATTTACCCACGCTAGATTTAACTAACCCAACCCCTTAACCTTAGTCTACAATTGTGGTTAATTATCCAAAGGAAAAGTGGAAAATTCAGCTAAACCCAAACAAATCCTAAAACTGAATTAATTACTTGAACCAACTAATCAAAATATAGCAATAGAATCCAACTGGACTGTTAATCCAAACTAAAATTATTCACAAAACCAATGAGTAATTTAAACGATCTAATAGTCAAGTTATCAGTAATGAATCAGAACCAAATTCAGAATCAAACAGCCAAATAATAGAACAAAATCAACCAACACTAAAGATTAGAACAAAACAGAATCAATTATGAAGAAACATTAAATGAGAGAAAACTTATTGACTTTTAATCGAATATCTCAAACTTAAACTAAAACCTAGGACATCGATTATCAACAAACTATACCTAAACTAATGACAGAATTAATTCACATTGTTAATTATTTAAAACAAGCTAAAAAGAACAAAATAGAGCAATGAAAGAATATAACCCCCCCCCCCAACGGATAAAACCAAAAACCCAAATCACTTAATCATGGGAAGAAATCAATTCAAAACACAAAATTAAGAAAACTTACTGGGATAACTTCTAAAGTCCCACTGCTTCTCCGATTCAAAATTTGAACAACTCCAGCGAGATTCGAATGCTACAGACGATAGATTCAATATGAGGAAGGTGAGGAAGTCACATGGTATCAATTTGGTAAGGTTTGGGTAATTTAGGGTTTTGGCCGGAACTTTGATTGGAGATTCGAGGAATTTGGCAATGATTCGAGGGACGGGTTTAAGGGATTTGGGAAGAGGAAGACGAGGGGAGTTCATGGTGTAATTTTGGACGGGTTTAGGGTGACCGTAGCCGGACACGGCGGAGACGGCGAGACTAATTTTGAAGATTCGAGGAGTTTGGGAAGGGAGTTGAGGGAAAACATGGTGGGATTCTAGATGAGGGGGAAGGGGAGATTCAGGGGTGTATTTTTGGGGTTCATTGGAGCTTTGCCGCCGCCGGCGACGATTTCCGACCGGTGGCGCTAGGGTTTGTGTATGGAGATCAGTCTGAGACGGAAGAGAGGGGGTAGGGGGGAGTCTCCGACATTATTATATGAATGATTGCCCAGTTCCCGGCCGTTGGATCAAGAATCCTCGACAGCCAAGATCAATTACCCTCTTAAACGGTGTCGTTTCATTTCCATAAAGCTGGACCGAGTAATTTGTGGGTTTGGGCCAATTCGAAACGGGTCTTGAGGGGGGTCTTGACTTGGGCTGATGTTATTCGATTAAAATCGGCCCAAATTTTGAGCAGCCTATTAATTCTCTTAAAAAAAACCTTTTCTTTTCAATTATTTATTTGTTTTTCTTTCTTTCTTTTATTTTAATTTTTATTATATGCAAAATTAAAAGTGAAGACCCAAATAGATTCTAAAATTACAATAATTAATTTCCAAATATACCATTTCCTAAGACAAATTAAAAGTTTAAATGCAAAAGAATTATTTTTGTTATGTTCCTTATTTTAAAGCAATTTAATTACTAATTAATCCTAAAATGTGAAATTAAGCCCTATATGCAAATGCCAAGTATATTTTTTGTATTTTTCATTAAAAGAAATGAACAAACAAAATGCAAACAATTAACATAAAATGTCATAAAAATTCACAAAATTACAAATAATAAAAGAAAATATTTTTTTTTTGAAATTATGGGAGTAATTCATATAGGGCAAAAATCACGTGATCACAGTGTGCAATTTTAAATTTTAACCACTTTTATTTAATTTTTTTTAAGAAAGATTGCAACGCTATTTAAAATATGTTTCGGGCCATGTCACATAAATGCACCCGTAGCCCATAACACATTTTATCTAACGTTGAGATTTGGATTTGTTTCACATAAATGTGCACCCGAATTTAGGAAAGGAAATTATTAAATAACGCACCTAAAAGCAACTACGCATTGTTGACTTTGCAATGGCCATGGAAATTTTGCTAAATGGTACACCCCGAATTTTAAGGATAAAACAAAATTAATTAAACGGGGGCCATGCAATCGAAATTTTTGTTTGGCACGGCACACCTCGATTCATTGCAAGAATCTACTTAATTAAACAATAAAGAAAATGGAGTTCTACTTTAGGCTAATGTCCAAATTAATTACGAGAAAAAACATTTAAAGGAACATTACTGATTATTTGGGAGAAGGTAAATATTTCAAGATATCATCACCCTTTAGGAAGGAGCAAAATAAACTCAAATTACAAAGCATGCGACTCTAAAATACCCCTGCCTCCTAAGATGGGCTCGAAATGGGCCCAATCACACTGAAGATCGATAAAGCCAAAACAGTTCAAGGCTACTTCCCTACTTGGGAATGACCCTGCCATTGGGCCATCCTTGAGCCCAGATTTCATAAACTAACAACTAATTTAGATGAGAAGCTACGTGGGATTAAGCTAGCAGCTACTTCTGCGTCTTAGCTAACGAGCACAAATGGCCTAATTAAACGCCTACTTCTATTTTTACCATATAACCGCCTAGCATGCTTTTGAAGAAAATAGTAAACAAACAAGAGAATTGTTAGGCCTCAGGAACAAGCCCTGGCATCGACAATCAACCATTTTATCTGTAAAAAAACAAGATTCATATTCCAAAGTCTTTCAGAACTTTAGAGAGCCAAGTTGAACGATCCCAATCTCCACATCGGGTCCAAGCCAAAGGAAACGATCATAATTGACAAGTAAACACCATATTATCAAATACCATCCCTATTCAGTAACTAACACACACAGAATTCTGAATATTACTACCCATTTATATCCAAGATGACTCGCAATGAACAACTGATCAAACTACACCAAACACACTTAAAACAATTATAAGGTCCAATCACTGATTCAGCTTTACACGTTATAACATAAGGTCTATTATTTCTGAACCATTTGTGTTACAACATATCCATATCCAAATCCTATAGTAGATACACATTACTTTAAGAAAAGCATGAAATAGAATTGGAAAGATAGAACTAAAAAGGAAATTGATGATTAACCAACAATCCAACACTTAATCATCAAGTATTCTATTTCCATTTCTCAACTTCCCAATTTAAGTATCACATGGTATGAATTTCAGGGGTGTGTACCTGAGATTGAACAACAAAACAATAGAGGGTGAGATATCAGCAGTAACAGCAACAGAGCTCAACCAAATTCAGCAACCAGAACAGATGAAATCAACTCAGAATTCCAATGAATCCGTGATCCTTATCAAAGCTTGGATCAGAAAAACTTTCGAAATCACTGTCACTCCATTTCAAATCTTAGAATAAAAGACTTTTTTCAGAAGTAAAAGAAATCAGAATGTCCTGAAGAAGAGCACAATGAAATAGTATTCCCAGCTGTGTATGATTTTTCAGAATTTTTTCACTTAATCCCTACCTTGAAAGGCAATAAATGATGCCTTTTATAGGCAAGAAAGTAGGGCAGACCCAGCTTTCAATTTTTCAATTATACCCTTTCCTAATTTTTATTTTTGCTACTTGGTCCCTCATTTTCTAGGAAGCTTCTTAAGCCGTTACTTGAGAGATTCTCTCAGTGAACTACCTCTATTACCCTTTGCAAACAAGCAATTTACCCCTGAGAACCTGACCCAAAATGGGTCAAGGCTGACCCAATGACCCAATGCAATTCAAATGGGCTACTCTTATCAATGGAATTTAGGGCAGCCCAACTTACAACTAATACACCTAGCTAACAAAATTGAGAGCCCTGAAATGGTTTAACAGATTAAGCAACCCAAACCGACCCAACGACTACTTGATTAAACTAAATAAACTAGATTAAACCGATAAAAAAAAACTAAAACAAGTTAAAGTACTAACTTAACACTAACCTACACAGTAAAGCAAACCGGGAAAATCAGAGAAAAGAAAAATCAATGGGTCGAGAAAGATGAGAAGAAACAAAAAATTGGAAAATGAAGATGAATGTTTAGAGAAAAGAAGAAAAAAAAACCAAAACAGGAAAAGAAGATACTCACTAAGACTCAAGCCAATGCAAAAGGGGTCTGAATCTTCATTTTCTCGGATTGCTGGCCAACTCTGACATTAATAGTGTGTTCTTAATAAGAACATAAGAATAACATCACAGTAGGCCCAAATCTTCAAACAAAACTCGAATTAGGAACTTTTGAGAATTAGGGTTCAAATTTTTGATCTGAAATTCGTAGGATTCGGGAGTTGTTCGAGGGAAATGGAGTTGATATTTGGTGCCGCCATGGTTTAGGGGTGAGGGATTTGAGGGCGGCTAGGGTTTTGGAAAAGGGTCTCTGGAGGTGTGAGAGGTGAGAGACAAGGCTAGAGGGGGTGGTGGGGGACGTTTGGAGAGTTAAATATCAGATGACCCTAGCTTCTAAGCCGTCAGATCTCCTAAACCTTGACGGCTGGGATTGATTTGGGACAAAATGGGGTCGTTTGGTATGGCTGATGGGCGAGATCGGGTTATGGGGTGGGACATGGATTGGACCGGATGGGCTATGCACTGGGCTGAGAGAATTAACCAAAATGGCCCAAAATCTAGTCTTTATCATTCCATTTTTCATTTCAAGACAAATTATCCAAAGATTCCTTTTCCTTTTCTCTTTTCTCTTTTTTCAAAATTAATTCTTAGAAACACATTAGCTAAAAGCACTAACTAATCCTAAATGATAATCAACTCAATTAATTAAAAATCAATTAATAGGAAAACTACTTAAAATAAAAGTGCAAATTACACTAGTTTTTGTGATTTTTTTTTATAAAATGATTAATTGCTAATTAATTCTTAAAAGTGTCAAATTATATCTTAAATGCAAATGCATGTATATTTTGTATTTTTTTATTTAATTAAAATGAAATAAATAATTAACGAAAAATGCCACAAAAATCTACAAAATTGCAAATAATGCAAAGAAATTATTTATTTGAATTTATGGGAGTAATTTATATAGGGCAAAAATTACATGCTCACACATGGGACGGGTCTCCAATATACTTCCGGAGCATACAAAAATGGAAGACTGGATGCACACTCGACAAGCTGGGTGGCAAGGCAAGCTCATAAGCCACCTCCCAAATCCTCCGAAGTACCTCAAAAGGCCCAATGAACCGCGGACTCAACTTCCCTTTTCTTTCCGAATCTCATAACACCCTTCGTGGGAGAAACCTTCAACAGGACCTTCTCACCAACCATGCAGAAAACATCTCGAACCTTCCTACCCGCATAACTCGTTTGCCTTGACTGCGCCTTATGAAATCTCTCCTGAATTACCTCCACATTTATTTAAAGCATCCTGAACCAAATATGTACCCAAAATCCTAGCCTCACCGGGCTCGAACCAACCAACTGTAGATCTGCACCGCCTCCCATACAAAGCCTCATATGGAGCCATCTGAATACTCGACTGGAAGTTGTTGTTATAAGCAAACTCTGCAAGCAGTAGAAACTGATCCAATTACCCTCCGAAATTGATAACACAAGCACGTAGCATATCTTCCAATATCTGAATAGTGTGCTCGGACTGCCCGTCCATCTGAGGGTGAAAAGCTTTGCTCAACTGCACCTGAGTACCCAACTCTCGTTGGACTGACTTTCAAAACTTGAAAGTAAATTGCGTGCTGATTTGAAATGATGGAAACTGGGACACCATGCAACCGAACAATCTCCCGAATATATATCTCTGCCAACCCCTCTGAAGTATAAGTAGTACAAATAGTAATGAAGCACGCAGACTTGGTCAGCCTATTCACAATCACCCAAATAGCATCAAAATCTTTCAAAGTACGAGGAAGTCCAACAACAATATCCGTAGTCATCCTCTCCCACTTCCACTCAGGAATAACCATTTGCTGTAGCAAGCCACCCAGTCTCTGATGCTCATATTTCACCTGCTGACAATTGAGACACCAAGCTACAAACCCCACAATATCTTTCTTCATTCTTCTCCACCAGTAGTGCTGCCTCAAATCCTGGTACATCTTTGCGGCACCCAGATGAATGGAATACCACGAGCTATGGGACTCCTCCAATATCAACTCCCGAAGCCCATCCACATTGGGCACACAAATCCGGCCCTGCATCCTCAACACTCCATCATCATCAATAGTCACATCTCTAACATCATTATGTTGAACTCTGTCCCTGAGGACAAGCAAATGTGGATCATCATACTGGCGCTCTCTAATGCGATCATATAAAGAAGACCAAGATACCACACAAGCCAATACCCGACTGGGATAAAAAATATCCAACCTCACGAACCGATTGGCCAAAGCCTGAACATCAACTGCAAGAGGTCTCTCCCCAACTGGGATATATGCCAACCTCCCTATACTCACTGCCTTTCGGCTCAAAGCATCGGCCACCACATTGGCCTTTCCCGGATGGTACAATATAGTAATATCATAATACTTAAGCAACTCCAACCATATCTGATGTCTCAAATTAAGATCCTTTTGCTTGAACAAATAATGAGACTGCGATGATCAGTGAATACCTCACAAGACATGCCATACAAGTAATGCCTCCAAATCTTCAATGCATGAACTATGGTAGCCAACTCCAAATCATGAATGGGGTAGTTCTTCTCGTGGGGCTTCAACTAACGAGAAGCGTAAGAAATAACTCTACCCTCCTACATCAACACACAACCAATCCCTACTCTCGAAGCATCATAGTACATTGTATATGAACCTGAAGTTGATGGCAAAACCAACACTAGAGTTGTGGTCAAAGTTGTCTTGAGCTTCTAAAAGCTCTCCTCACACTCGTTCGACCATACAAATGGAGCACTCTTCTGAGTCAACTTGGTGAAAGGGGATGCGATAGATGAGAATCCCTGAACAAACCGGCGATAATAGCTTGCCAAACTAAGAAAATTGCGAATCTCAGTAGTTGAGGACGGTCTGGGCCAACACTGCACCGCCTCTATCTTCTTTGGATCAACTGGAATACCCTTACTGGACACCACGTGCTCCAAGAATGCCACTGAACTGAGCCAAAACTCACACTTGGAGAACTTTGCATAAAGCTTATCCTCCCTCAATATCTGCAGCCCAACCCTTAAATGCTCCACGTGCTTCTCCTGACTACGTGAATATACCAGAATATCATCAATGAAGACTATGAGAAAAGAGTCAAGATAAGGATGGAAGACGTTGTTTATCAAATGCATGAACGTTATTGGGGCATTGCTCGGCCCAAAAGACATAACCAGGAACTCATAATGACCATATCTGGTCCTGAAGGTTGTCTTAAGAATATCTGAATCCTTGATCTTCAACTGGTGATAGCCTAAATGGAGATCAATCTTGGAGAACACCCTCGCTTCCTGAAGTTGGTCGAATAAATCATAAATGCAATGCAAAAGGTACTTGTACTTAATTGTTACCTTGTTCAATTGCCTATAATCAATGCACATTCTCATTGCGCCATCCTTTTTCTTCACAAACAGAACCGACGCACCGCAAGGTGGCACACTACATCGGATGAACCCTTTATCTAGGAGTTCCTGAAGCTACTCCTTTAACTCCTTCAACTCCACTGGTGCCATACGATACGTTGGAATAGAAATGGGCCGAGTGCCCGGCACCAGGTCAATACCAAAATCAATATCCCTATCCAGCGGCATGCTCGACATGTATGTAGGAAATACATCAGGGAAGTCCCTCACAACTGGAACATAATCAATATTGCGAGCCTCAGCTCCAACATCCCTCACAAAGGCAAGATACGAGAGACAACCCTTCCCAACCATACGCTGGGCTTTTAAGAAAGAGATCACTCTACTAGGAACAAAATCAGTCACACCACGCCACTCGATCTGCGGTACACCTGGCAAAGCCAAAGTGACTATCTTGGCATGATAGTCTAGAATAGCACGATATGGCAATAACTAATCCATGCCTAAGATGACATCAAAATCCACTATATTCAATAATAAAAGATCAACTCGCGTCTCCAGACTCCCAATAATAATCACACATGACCAGTACACATAGTCTAAAACAACAGTATCACCCACTGGGGTAGATATATGAACAGGTAAAGCAAGAAACTCTTAGGGCGTACCCAAATAATGAGCAAATTACGAAGACACATAAGAAAAGTGGAACCAGGATCAAATAATATAGAGGCATCTCCATGGCAGACTGAAATAATACCTGAAATGACGGCATCGGAGGCAATGGCATCGGATCTACCTAGCATAGCACAAAAATGAGCCTGACCGCCCCCTGATTGACCTCATCCTGTGGGGCGACCTATGGCTGACTGACCTCCACCCCTAGTTGGCTGAGCGGGTGGTGGCGAAGCAATTGGACCTGAAGCCGATGGCTGTCCCCTCTGTTGGGACGAACTAGAATATCGATGAGGATACTGCCTCTACATGTGGCCCATCTCGCCACACTTATAACAACTCCTAGGTGCTGGAGAAGGGGACTGAAAGGAACCCTTCATATCGGAGTGACTAGCAGATGCACTAGGCATAGAAGAGCCCTGAGCTGATGGGGCACGAGATGAACTCTGAGTTAGGAGAGCGCTGAGTGATGACTGACCCTGCTGAGACCCATGATAACCACGACCTGAAGATGCCTCACGATACTCTGGGCAAGCTGACTGAGCAGGCCTCAATGAACGGCCTCTACCATGTTGAAACTGGCCCCTCAAAGGAGCACCACTATAACTGCCCAATCCTCGAGGCCTCTTGGCCTCCCTCTCCTCTCGCTCCTACCGGCGAACACACTCAATCTCACGGGCGATATCAACCACCTCCTCGAACGAATCACCAGATACTCTCTCTCAGGTCATAAGAATACGGAGCTGATAAGTGAGACCATCAAAAAATCTCCTTATCCTCTCTCGATCTATCAGAACCAACCAGATGGCATGACGAGCCAACTCAGAAAACCTCGACTCATACTGCGACACAGTCATCTTCCCCTGTCGCAACCACTCAAACTGTCTATGTCGCTCCTCTCTGCGAGACTACAGCACATACTTCTCCAGGAAGAGAACGAAGAACTGCTACCAAGTAAGGGACACTGCACCAACAGGCCTAGCCTCCTACCAAGTGAAGGAAGCCCCAAAAAACTTAAAGGTGGTAAATGCCATACACTAGTCTCAAGAATCCCTGCTGTACGAAGCAACCGCTAGCATTTATCCAAGAAACCCTGGACATCTTCGCCTTATGCACCACTGAATGTCGGAGGCTGGAGTCTACCAAACCTCTCAAGTCGATGCTGCTCATCATCCGGCATAACTGGCACCACAAACTCCTGAGCTGGTGCAACCGGCTAGGCTGGAGGTGCCCCCGAGGTCTGGAGTCCCTGCACAACCTGATCTGGTGTGCGAGTGACGGGGGTCTAGATCCCTTCCCCGGTCTATGAAGTAGCTGCTTCCATAGTAGCTGAAACCGCTTGAGCCAAACGGGTACACACCGACAAGATCTGAGCTAAAGCCTCTTGAAGGCATGGAATCACAATAGGCACAGTTGGTGCCTGAAATGGTGCTGCTGGAGCATCTATAGCTGGAGCCTGATCCTGAGCTGGGGTAGCTGGAGGATCAATAGGTGCTACCCTCGCTACTCTGCCTCTGCCACGACCGCATCCATGACCTCTGGTGGCCTCAGCTGGTGGCTCTGGTGGTCGTCCACCTCGTTCGGTAGCTCGTTTCCTCACCAACTGTGAGAGAATAGAATAACAGAAGTTTAGTACTCAGATCAACAAGTTCGCACGACAAGAATTTCAAGAATATGAAGTTTTTTCCTAAGGGTTCTGCAGCCTCTCGAGGATAAATACAGACGTCTCTGTACCGATTCGCGAGACTCTACTAAACCTGCTCATGACTCACAAGACCTATGTAACCTGGTTCTGATACCAACTTATACGACCCTAACCCCAAACCCAGACGTGATGGCGCCTCTCGTGAAGACAAGGCCAGCCAATTGAATCAAATATCATTTTAAACAATTAAATAACATAATGATAGTCTAAACATAGTTTAATAACACGAAATAGCAAAAATACGATTAAAAAAATGTGGAAACCAGGCCGACGCAACCCTAATCAAGGTGTCACAAGTCATGAGCAACTACAAATCCTGATGCAAGTATACTAAGTACATTATCTTATACAACAGTTTGAAGGACATAGAAAATAATAATATAAGGGAGGCACGGGGGCTGCAGATGCCAACAGCTACCTCGTAGTCTTCGAAACACCGCCTAGACTGGAGGAATCAACACTCCGGAGCAGGACCAACAATGCTTGAATCTGCACACACGGTGCAGGGAGTAATGTGAGTACTCCGACCTAGTGAGTAACAAATATAAATAATGACTGAAGATAAGAAATCACATGAAGCACAAAGTATTCTATAATGAATCAGTAAAACATCGTTTGAAAACAGTAAATTAGTAAAAACTCCTTTCAACGGGTAAAACAAGTATATAGTGCAAAGTAACAGGCAGAAGTTCGCCCCTCGTCTCAGTATCCACAAATCTGCCCCTCGGCCATATCTCAGTACAGTGGCAACCCCTCGGGTTCAGTCTCTTATCACAAATAGGTACTCGCTCTCACTGGGGGTGTACAGACTCCTGGAGGGGCCCCTTACGGCCCAAGTGCAATATCAAGACACCTCGTGGCATCAAATCTAGGCCCTCGACCTCATAAATAGTATGTACAAGCCACCTCGTGGCGTACATATCTCAGGCCCCCGGCCTCAAATCAGTATCAATGTTTTCTTACAACTAGGCCCTCTGCCTTACTTAGTCAAAAACAGTCACAAGCCTCTCAAGCATCAGTAAAACAGTATTTCTCAGCCCGAAATATCATTTAAAATATCATTTAAGTCATATAACTAAGTGAAAATGGCTAAGTAGTAAAATAGTAGAAAATAACATGACTGAGTTCAATTGACAAGTCAATACAGTTAGGAAATAGTAATAAAAATCTCCGAAGGGTTCATATAGTTGGCACGAAGCCCAAATATGCCAATCATCCCAATTCGTGATGATAACAAATAAGTTTCAGTCAAATGCATGGTAAAATCATCGATCGGGACGGACCAACTCACAATCCCCAATAGTAAATGACTCCACGCTCGTCGTCAAGAGCGTGTCTCACTTCAATATAGGACTATGATGTGCAAGTCTGGGGTTTCAAGCCCTCAGAGCATCATTTACAATCATTACTCACCTCAAAAACCGGTTAAATGTCAAGCTCGCGACGCCTTTGCTCCTCGAATCGGCCTCCACGCGCATCGAATCTATCTAAAAGCAGAACGAATACATCATAATATGCTAAGGGAACAAAGCCCAAGCGAAAACATTCGAAAAATACCAAAAATCGCGAAATAAGCAAAACCTAAGCCCCGGGCCCACTTCTCGAAACTCAGAAATTTTTATATCAACGGGTTCTGTATCTCTCCACGAGTTCATACATACCAAAATTTCTCAAATCCAACCCTAATTAGTCCTCCAAATCCCCAAATCAAAATTCCAAAATTCCAAGCCCTAGTTCTTCCATTTTTAGCTTAAGTTCCACGATTTTCTTAATAGATTTCCCAATAGAAACGAGTTTTAAGTTCAAAAATCTTAACTCCAATCGATTCCCTTTGAATCTCTCTTTAATCTCCACCAAGAAGCTCTAAAAATGATCACCTATGGGTGAAAATAGGCCCCAAATAGCGGATGAAATGACTTAAAACATTCTACTCAGTTCTATTTTTCCTTCATTGTGATCGCGGCACTAGCCTCGCAATCGCGAAGAACAAATTTTAAACTCCCAAAAATTACACTACGCGAACGCGACTAGGACCATGCAAACGTGATGCTTCTGCCTCCTACACCATTGCGAATGCTATCGAACATGCGATGCACAAATGACCTTCAGCCCATCTTCCTCTACGCTATTGCGTATGCCATCTTGCGAACGCAATTCACAGCTCCCCAGCCTTATGCGAGTGCGAAGGTTTAATTCTAGCCTTCCTGAAATCCTTCTATGCAATCGCAATACACCCCATGCGATCGCGAAGGGCAATTCTTCTGCAACACTGAACCTACAATTTCTGCAACTTTCAAACTCCAAAAATGGTCCGACTGACCACCTGAAACTCACCCGAGGCCCCCGGGACCTCAACCAAAAGCACCAGCACATCCTAACACCTTATTCAAACTTGTTCCAATCATCAAAATACCTCAAACAACATCAAACCAATCAAAACACATCGGATTCAAGCCTAAGTTTTCTAAAATCTTCCGAAATACGCTTTTAATCAAAAACCCAACCAAACCACGTCCGAATGACCTGATATTTTGCACACACATCCCAAATGACATAACAAAGCTATTGCAACTCTTGGAATTCCATTTCGACCCTCAAATCAAAATTTCGACTACCAACCGGAAATTGCCAAAATATCAACTTCGCCAATTCAAGCCTAATTCTACTCCGGATCTCCAAAACCCATTCCGATCATGCTCATAAGTCACAAATTAGCTCCCGAAGCTAACCAAACCATCGGAAATCACATATGAACCCTCTAACACATAAGTCAACATCCGGTTAACTTTTCCAACTTAAGCCTTCTTAAAAGAGACTAAGTGTCTCAAACCTTACCAAAATCATTCCGGACTCGATCCAAACAAGCCCATACCACAAAACACGAATAACGAAGCATAAAGAAGCAAAAATGGGGGAAACATAGCGGTAACTCATAAGACGACTGGCCGGATTATCACATCCATAACCTATAAAATATTATGGTCCACAATAGTATCTCATTGAGATTTATTCTAAGAAACACGAAATCACTAATGTATATCAAAAACACAAAAATGAGCTTAGAGTGTCAAAACGTCATAAATACATCAAACATAAATACAACCAAGACCCATTTTATGTACATTTTCATTAAACCTCTTTGGTTGTAAACCTTTCGTATATGGATCTCCAATCATGAGATCAGTTCTAATATGCTCAAGTAACACTCTTTGTTTGTGAACTTCCTCCTTGAAGGTAAAGTACTTTAATTCCATATGTTTGGCACCTTTGGAGTACTTATCGTTCTTGGAAAAGAATACTGCTGCGGAACTATCGCAGTAAATTTTCAGCGGCTTGGTAATGGTGTCGAAAACCCCAAGTCCTTAAATAAAGTTTCACAGCCATTATGCATGAATTGTGGCCTCAAAACATGCCACAAATTCTGCTTCCATCATGGATGTAGCAATGAAAGTCTTTTTGGCACTCTTCCACGATATTGCTCCTTCAGCTACTTGGAACTAATAACCAAACGTGGATTTTCTAGTGTTAATACATCCAGCAAAATTTGAATCCGAGTATCCAACAACTTCCAAATGGTTGGACCTCCTATACATGAGCATATAATCCTTCGTTCCTTTCAGGTACCTCAAAACTTTCTTTGCAACTTTTCAGTTATCAATTCCTGGGTTACTCTGATATCTTCCCAACATTCCGACCGCAAAACTAATATTCGGTCGTAAGTCTGAGCATACATCAGACTACCAGCAATAGAAGAGTAAGAAATTGATTCTATTTCTTTTCTCTCTACATCATTATTAGGGCATTGCATGAGACTAAATTTGTCCCTTTTTTGAATTGGAACAATTCCTGCTGAACAATTATTCATACTAAATCTCTCTAGAATTCTTTCGATATAGACTTTTTGAGATAATCCCAATAATCCTTGTGATCTATCACGGAATATTTCTATTCCTATCACAGTGGATGCCTCACCCATATCTTTCATTTCAAAATTCTTAGAGAAAAAATCTTTAGTCTCACGCAATATGCCAAAATCATTAGCAGCAAGTAGAATATCATCAACATATAGGACTAAAAATATATACTTGCTCCCATTGATCTTTTGGTGTATACACCGATCAACGGTATTTTTTACAGATCCAAAAGATGTTATGGTATCACTAAACTTTATGTACCATTGTCGTGAAGCTTGTTTAAGTCCATATATTGATTTCTTCAGTTTACACACCATTTGACTTTTTTCTTTAGTTTCGAAACCCTCTGGTTGGTCCATATAAAATTCCTCCTCGAGATCTCCATTAAGAAAGGCAGTTTTCATATCCATTTAGTTTAACTCTAAATCATAATGAGGTACCAAATCCATAATAATTCTTAACGAGTCTTTCTTTGAGACCGGTGAAAAGGTCTCTTTGTAACCAAATGCCTTCTTTCTGAGTATAACACTTGGAAACAAGTCTAGCTTTGTATCTGTCAATATTGCCATTTGAATCGCGTTTGGTCTTAACGACCCATCTACACCCGATTCTTTTAGAACTTTCTGGCAATTCAACAAGATCCCAAAATTTATTGTTTTCATGGACTTTAACTCTTCCTTCATGGCATCAATCCATTGTCAGACTCATTACTTTCTATGGCTTGTGAAAATGAAACAAGGTCCTTATTAAGGCCAATGTCAAAATTTGACTCTTGCAAATAAACCACGTAATCATCCAAATTAGCCGATTTTCTAACTCTGTGAGATTTTCTTAATGGCATTTCTTGTGGTTCATTTGTGTCAGATATTTGTGAGTTAGTTTCTTCATGAAGTATTTCATCCAAATGTTCCTCGGTGTTGTCAAAGTATTCTTCAACAACTGAAACAATATTTGGTATTTGTGTGGAAGTAGGCACATTTCTGGGTAATAGAATATTGACCCTCGCCTCTTTAATTTTCACACTTTGCTTTTCAACACTCCCAATAACCTCACCATTCTCAATGAATCTTGCATTACCGGTTTCAACAATTCTCGAACTATGGTTTGGACAGTAAAACACATACCCTTTAGATTTCTCTAGGTAACCAATAAAGTAACCATTTACTGTTTGAGAATTTAATTTCTTTTTTTGTAGATTATAGACTCTAGCTTCCGCTGGGCAAATCCAAACATGCAGGTGCCTTAAACTAGGTTTCCTTCCTATCTACAGTTCAAGAGGGTCTTTGGAACTACCTTACTAGGAACCCTATTTAATAAATATACAGTGGTTTAAGAGCATACATCCACAATAATTTGGGTAATGAGGAATTACTTATCATGCTCCGAACCATATCCATAAGTGTTCGATTACGCCTTTCTGTAACACCATTTTGTTGAGGTGTTCCTGGCATAGTATACTGTGCACGTACGCTACGTTCCTCGAGGAACTTCGCAAATGGACCTGTACATTGTCCTGATTCATTATATTTTTCATAATATTCACCACCTCTATCTGACCTAATAATTTTCACATTTTTATCTAATTGCCTTTCAACCTCATTAACAAACACTTTGAGAGCATCTGCTGCTTGAGATTTTTCTTTCAGCAAATAGATGTATCCATAACGTGAAAAATCATCGATTAAAGTAATAAAATATTTCTCTCCGCCAAAATATGGAACATCAAAGGGTCCACAAATATCGGTGTGTATAATTTCAAGAAGCTGGATGCTTCTTATGGCACCTTTCTTACTTTTTGGTTTGCTTTCCCTTAATGCAATCGAAACATATAGTAAGATCAATAAAATTTAGATTCGGAAGAATCTCATTCTTTACTAATCTTTCTAACCCTTCTTTGGATATATGACCCAAACGTCTATGCCACAAGTAAGCAGAACTTTCATCTAGTGAACTACGTTTAATTCCAACATTTTGTTGAACAGTAAGAAATGATTCAGAAAACCAATATCGAGTTTCAATTTATATAAACCATCACTAAGAAAACCAGAACCATAAAAAATAACATCCTTATATAAATTGAAACATCCATTTCCAAACTTTAAATCAAATCCAGAAACATCAAGTCTTGAAAGAGAAATCAAATTCCTAGAAAGTGAAGGTACATAAAGAGTCTGTAATAGATCAAGGTGACGTCCAGTCTCCATAATCAAACGATAAGTCCCTATGCATTCAATCAGAGCCTTCATACGATTTTCCATGAATAAGAAATCCTTATTTGGATTTGTAGTTTGGATCGTAAGGAATCCCTGCAACGTAGTAGATACATGAGCAGTTGCACCATAATCAAGCCACCAAGTATTATTATGAACTTCTTCTAAATTTGATTCGAAATATACAAAAGCACTAATTGTACCTTTCTTTTTGAACCAAGCTTTACGTTTCAAGCAATCTTTCTGATAGTGTCCTTCGTTATTACAAAAATGACACGTCTCTGCCTTATGTTCCTTGTTAGCATCCAGTTGAGCTTTAGCATATGCTTTTTATTTCTTGAACTTGTTGGCCTTCACTTTAAGTCCTTTACCAGCTCCTTGACCCATGAGGTTAATTGAATGACTCCCTTACTTCTTAAGTCTTGACTCCTCCTGAGTAAGCATACTGGAAAATTTACTAACATTCCACTTATCCTTAATAGTGTTATAGTTAATTTGAAAAGGTCCATACTCAGGAGGTAACGAGTTCAGAATAAACTGAACCAAGAAGTAGTTATGCACTTTCATCCCAAGGTGTGAAGTCTTGATGCAATGTTAGTCATCTCGATGATATGGTTTTGCATACTACGCGACCCATCAAACTTCATGGTCGTGAGTACAACCATTAATGTACCAGCGCAAGACTTATCTGCAGAACAAAAACGTTCTTCCACAAAGTTCAGGTATTCCCTAGCACTTTCTGTTTGTGGAATAGTGCTCTTAATGTTGTTGGCAACATTCATTCGCATAAACATGCGAATGAATGTTAGAGCCTTCCCATGCTTTATGGAAAGACTACTCATCCGCACTGCTCAAATCAGTAATGGCAGCGGGCTTATCATTCAGTAGAGCCAAGTCAAGACCCATCACACCTAAGTGGAACTGGACTTGTTCACGCCATTTAGAGAAGTTCAATCCGTTGAACACAGTAACAGACGAAGCAAGTGAATGAAAAGGAATAGCTGTAAACTAGATAATACATACTCACAAATCAATATGGATTCAACAAAGCAGTTAAAGCATATCGCAATTCTCCTTTGGGTAAATACTACGATACACTATCATAATTTAAATGTCATTTAGTCTTTAATAGGTAATTAAATATTTTTAACTAAACATATATGCCATATTTGGACAGATAATATATATTTGACTAAGGATATTTATTTACCTCATCATATTCACTATTCATAGAATAATTGGTTCACCTTTGGGTAAATCCTTAAGTTCTAGCAATGGTGAAAATTAATTTATCTACTAATTTTTAATTATAGGCATTTCAATAATTTTATGGACAAATTATAATTTTTATGTAGGCATGTTTTTCATAAACATACTAGTTTGGCCACTTTGGTGAGTAATAAACTATATAAATATATATGCACACATAAAATAAATATCTGAAGATTTTATGCATGTGAATTCTTTAAACACTATAGTTTGATCACTTTGGTGACTAACAAACTATACGTAACTTTAAGCATATACATTACTCATTGCAGAATATAATACAAGAACCATATCAAATTAATTCAATGGGGAATTTACGTGCAATTACTGTAAGATGTATGCATTCCAGAAACCTGGCGGATGAGGTTTTTTTTTCTTCTTTTTTTTCGCATGGTCCTAAAATAATTTTTAACAGTACCATAACTTAACTTTATGACCTAGGAAGATCTTTCCATCTATAGACCAAATCTTAAACAAAATATAAGCATTCATTAAAATTAGTTAGGCAGAAATTGAATAAGGAAATGATTAACGACAGATACGACTTCCTTAATTCTTAAACAGTCAGCAATCACAATCACACTAAACCTAAATTCCAGTACCGATATCTTTCTTTAAACTACAGAAGTAAGAAACAAGCACAAAAATATATCTCACTATCCAAAGCACTTTACTCTTAATTGTTTGATGGGATTAATGAGTATTTGCGTACCACATATCAGATCAGTATATCACCAGACAATTTTATGTATTTAGTTGTGGAAGAAATTTCAAGGAGAATCCTTTTAGAGAAACCTACTAAAAACTTTACTGTTCTCATTGACATGGAGGATCAGGTTCTTTGTGGAAAATACTTTATCGACCAAAATCATGGCGACTTAATTGTACAATAAATGAAAACTATCAGTTCAAATAATCTAGGTTCATGATATCACATATAAACATAAACTTTAATTGTACCATGATCTTGAACATGATAATCTTATATGTAATCGTCATAGAAAACATATCTGAAGCGAAATCCATTATCGTGAAGCGGAAGCGTTAATTGGTAAATTGGTTTCTCGCCCCTTGCCCTAGCTTCCGTTACCGCCGTATTTAGTGATGTAAGAAAGAAAATAAAAATTTGGTAACCCTAATGGGTGGGGAGAACACCAATTTATAGACGTTCTTATTTAATCCGGTACGTCCATCAAGTAACCGATTGAACGAATAAGATTTGCTCATTAATTAAATATTAATTATGAGCCTAATCTTATTGGGCCATATATACACGTAAGAAATAACTTACAACCATGTCTTTGATTACTTTAATTAAACAATTTAACACTAAAAAAATACAAATCAGTAATAAACATATCATGACTCAAATCCTCTGCATGCAATGCGTCGAACATGCTGACAATGTGTAGAAAATTCTACAAATATGACACTTGGCATCTTGGTATTGTTTTAGTATAGATGAAATGAATAACAACCTTATCTACACTGATTAGTACCTAACGTTTATCATCTATTAGCAAGCTAGCTAGAATACTAGACGTGGCAATTGACAACACTTTTTAAGGTCAGTTACTGGCCTAATATAATTATCTTGCTGATTAGTCCATTTCACTTAAGTGTACCAGTAAACTGCCTAATTAATGTTCATCAATTATACTACAAGGACTTTAGGTCACCCTTCATTAATTCCCATTACTACATTTTTAATTTCTAAGAGACAGTTGACACAGTTGCATGCTAACTGATGGGTGTTAGAAATTGTTATTTATTAATGGCAAACATGCCACCCTCCTATTCCAGTTTAGAATACGTGTGCCAATCCTTTTGCCGTCTTTTTTTTTTCCTTTTTAAATGGACGTCAGTATTTTTTTTTTTCCAGAAGAAATTTGACCAGTCATCGGATAGTAATAGTGCGTATGTAAAATTGGCAACATTATTTTCCCCACCCAAAATTCCTCCGAAGGAGTCGTAATGAAAACCTAATCTCTAACTTGGTAAGCTTAACATTAACAGAAATAACTTTGACATTCACTAACTTTAAATTAAATAACTCTGAACAATCACAATTCCCAAAATCGGCGGTACAAGTCATAAGTATTTCTAGGAGTAGTTATACAAAATAAATACAATACTGTTCCATAACAAGAAGAAACCAATGAAAGCAAATACAAATGAAGGGGACTCAGAGGCATGCGAAGGCAGCAGGTTTACCTTGAGTCTCTACCGCGACGATCCGCACAAGTACTACCGATCAAATACCTAGACCTATACAAAAAAAATGTAAAGAAGCGTAGTATGAGCACATCACGGCGGTGCCCAGTAAATGTCAAGACTAACCTTGGTGGGGTAGTGACGAGGAACAGTCAAAACACCTACTAGTTAAATAAATTGAGCAGGATATAATAATGAACTCAAGATAAAATTAACAAAGTAATATCCATTGCAGGGAGAAACCCGACTACAAATAGTAGAGACAATAAAGGGAAACACGGATAGTAATGAACGATAAACAAGTAAATTGACAACAACATAACTGGGACACAGAAAAGTAAGAATATGTTCAAACAAAGAAGGCGATGACAACTCAATCAATCACATCATTTTTAATACACAATGCCGATCATCTCAATCCTCGATATCTCATGTTATAATATCAAGTTCCACACCTTTAGTACACATGGCATCTTGTGCCCACATATCTCTATCTCGCTTCACGCAACATCATCCTCATGCCACCCAGTACATAGGATCCATAACCAATGCAATAAAGATGTTCAAGGAGTCTCATTTATATAACATAAAGTGGATTACGACTTCTAAACCAATTAGGAAATAAAAAATAAAAGATGAAGTTATTTTTGAAAATTATTTGATTAAATAAACTACCCTTTTTAATAAAATACAATATAGAATGAACTATTACATTTAATATAGGATTTTAATAAAATTTAAAACTTAATAGAAATTCCATTTTGAGTAAGATTCAACATCATCGGGTTAAGAAAAATTTAATTGAGAAACTAATTTAAATATACCATTAAATTTTATAGGAATTTGAATTATTGAAAGTTATATATATATATACACACGGTGGGTTCAAATTTAAAAGTCATTCATAGCGATGAAGTACTAATTACTTTATTTAAATCATGATATTACTAGTAACTTAACAGGATCGGAAGATATGATTCAATGTAGTAAATTTACTTTAAATACTAATTCACCAGAATAATAATTTTAGGGAAAGAAATCAAGGAACAACGACAAGTCAACAAATCAATGCCAATAACCGACCCTCAAAACTCAGTGAAACCCGAAATACAAATCGTCAAAGTTTTAAACAAATGGACCAAGGTACTTCTCAGTATTAAGCTATAACCAAATCCTAAATGAAATGTAGAATCACCGAATAACTTTTACAGTCAAGAGGAATACATAAACACATATATCTATTGATGTGGCGCGCATCCCGATCCCACCAATCCTCTCTTATTCCTCCATAACAATTATAATAAAAGTAAATAATATATATTTGTTGCGGCATGCAATCCGATTTCACCAATTCTCCCTTATTCCTTCTTAAAAATTACAATGAGAGTAAGTAGTATATATATCACCATATCAGTAACAACATGATCATTCACCCTTATTACTCCTTGTTGCGGCATGCAACTCGATCCCACCAGTCCACCCTTATTACTCCTCTATTTATATCACCCTTATTTCTCCAGTTGCGGCGTGCAACCTGATCCTACCTATCCACAATTAAGAATAACAAAAAATAAGGAGAACAATTACTCCAATTAAGGAAATTAAGGGCCAAGTAACAAGTAAGTATTAGAGTAAAGTTAACAAGATTGTATAGAGCATATAGAGGCGAACAAGCAATTAGGAAACACAATCATATCTTAAAACTTCCCATTTACAAACATAAGGACCTAAGAACCCTAAATGCATATTTTCATAAATAAGTCCGAGCACCCACTCGTCACCTCACGTGCACGGACTACAAATAGCATAGAAGACTCAAATCCTAAGGGAGAGTCCCCACACAAGGTTAGGCAAGATACTTATCGCAATCCGGCGAATTCAATACTCAATTTAGCTTTTCCTTTACTAATTCATCAACGCTCGACTCAATCTAGCAAAAAATGACATGCATACATCATACAATGCAAGAGAAGACAATTTCAATTAACAAAACTATGATTCTTATACAATTTGCAAAAAGTCAACAACAGTCAACTCCCTGGGCCCGCATCTCAGAACCCGATAAATTTTACAAAAATCGAACACCCATTCCGCTACGAGTTCACCCATACAAATTTATCAAATTCCAATATCATTTGGTCCCTCAAATCATCATTTTATATTTTTGAAAGATTTCATAATTTTCCCCAAATTTTCCTTTAGATTCTTATTAATTTGATGTTAAATCTAAGACATAATCACAAAATATAGTTGAAAGTTGATTAGAGACACTTACCCAATGATTTGGTATGAAAATCTTCTCTCAAAATTGCCTCACCTCAGAGTTAGGGTTAAAAAATATGAAAAAAATGAGCAAAAACTCGGAATACCCAGCTTTTAGCAGGCTATTGATGTCGCATTTGCGACATTGGGCTCGCAAATGTGAAGTCGCAAAATCAAAGAAAGCTTCGCAAATGTGAAGCCTGGAATAGTATTGTCTTCATTGCAAATGCGACAAGGAGTTTGCATATGCGAACTCTGAGGGCTTCGCAAAAGCGGGATATTCTTCGCAAATGCGACCCAGTCCCTAGTAGCCCAGGTTCGCAATTGAGATGACTAACTCACAATTGCGACCAAATCCTCGCATATGCGAGAATACCAGAACCAGCACACATAAAATTTAACAAAACACTCCAAAGCTAATCTGAAACTCACCCAAACCCCTGAGGCCCAAACCAAACACTCGTACATGTCTGAACATATAACACGAACTCTCTCGCGCAATTGGAACATCAAAATAACCTCTAGAATCATGAATCGGATGCCAAAACACATGAAAATCACTATGAACTTCAAGATCTTCTAGAATTGCAATCAAGCATCCGAACCACATCAAATCAACCCTAAATGACACCAAATTTTGCAGGCAAGTCCCAAATTACATAATAGAGTTGTTCCAACTTTAGGAATCGCATTGCAACCTCGATAATACAAAAGTCAACTATGGGTCAATGTCACGATCCGGATTTTTCACCCTCGAGAGTCGTGATGGAACCTACTAATAGGATCTAGGCAAGCCAATTATCAATTACTTCTTTTAACGAACCTTGACAATATTAGAAATAGTGAAACATTTAATAATAAAGAGGAAGTCTCAACATGTTAACTGAAAGAAATGCATAAGTTTAACAAATTCTCTACCCAAAACTGGTGTCACAATACTCACGAACGTCTAAAGAATATAAATACAAGGTTTGAATGAAACATAAACTGTCTGCTTTGGTACAATGATAGCAAACTGAATAAAATAGAAAGGACTCCGGGCCTGCGGACGTCAGCAAGGCTACCTCGAATGTCCCTGGACTGGAAGCTCGCTCCGAGAAATGCTACTGCTACTCAAATGCTTATAGGGTAGCAGACAAAACGGAATATCAGGAAAAACAAAAGAAACTACATCTGATTTCTTCTAACACAGAATAAGGGAAAACAAACCACTTTCACTTGTTTCAATTTCCGCTCGTTGCAGGCGTGCAACTCGATCCCATTTCATAATATCATGTGGTAAGCGTACCACTCGCTCCCATTTCATAATATCACGTGGTAGGCGTACCACTCCCTCCCATTTAATAATATCACGTGGTAGGCGTACCACTCGCTCCCATTTCATAATATCACGTGGTAGGCATACCACTCGCTCCCATTTCATAATATCACGTGGTAGGCGTACCACTCGCTCCCATTTCATAATATCACATGGTAGGCGTACAAGTGATTTGGGATGAAGTTTGCTCTTGAAAAATCGCCTATGGTGTTTGGGTTTTGAAGGAATGGTGAAAAGTGATGAAAATTCGACTAAGTATAAAATTTGATGGGCTGAGGATATGGGAATTGCGAACATTGGTTCGCATTTGCGAACAATGCTTGCCTGGGAATTGCGACATCTACGTTCGCATTTGCGAACTCAGGTCTGAAGGCCATCCTTCGCATTTGGGAGAAAATGGGTCGCATTTGCGACCCTATGCCCAGGCTCCAGGCATTGCTTTTGCGAGCAAGTGATCTCATTTGCGATCTGGCCAAGCCTTCCCCCTTCTTCGCATTTGCGATGGGGAATTCGCAATTGCGACTCTCGCATTTGCGAGAGTATTTTCGCAAATGCGAGAATACCAGATCTGACTTGCAATTTTTTTTCAAAGTTCAAAAATGCAACTCGACACATATCCAAAACTCACCCGAGCCCTCGAGGCTCCGAACCAAACATGCACACAACCTCAAAAACATCCTACGGACTTACTCGTGCGATCAAATCGCCAAAATAACATCATTTACATAGAATCGAGTCTCAAAACACATGATTTTTCTTCTAAACTTCATGAACTTTCAAACTTGGAACTTATAGTCCGAAATATATCAAACGACGTCCGATTTCGACCAAACTTCACAGAAAGTGCTTAAACAATATATAAGACTTATACCGGGCATCGGAACCAAAATAAAAGCCCGATACCATAGTCTTTTAATCAATTTTCATTTCCATTTTCTTTAGCAATTTCAAAAAAATAATTTAACAGAAAAATTCTTTTACTCGGGTTCTAGACCTCGGATTTCGACTCCGGGCACATGCCCGAGTCCCATATTTTTCTACGGACCCTCCGAGACCGTCAAATCACGGGTCCGGGTCCGTTTACCAAAAATGTTGACCGAAGTCAAATCTAATCATATTAATATCAAAATTCTTCAAATTTTTCACAGATTTCACATATTTCAACATAAAAACTTTCCGGCTACGCTCCCTGACTATGCACAAAAATCAAAGCAAGTAAAAATGAGGTTTTCAAGGCCTTGGAAGCACGAAACAAATGAGGAAACAGGTGATGACCCTTTGGGTCGTCACATCTAGTATCAGAGCACTAGGTTACATATGTCTCGCAACTCACGGACAAACTCGGTAGAGTCTGAGGGATCGGTAAAGAGACGTCTGTATTTATCTCCCAGAGCCTACAGAGTTAGGAAAGTTTCACTTTTGTTCTTTCTTGTCGTGCGATTCTGTTTCTCAAGTACCAATTGAATTTCTATTATGTTCCTCCGCAGATGGCGAGAACACGTGCTTCCTCTTCTACCGTGCAGCAGTCTGAGCCCCCAGCAGCAACTCTAGTGGCGAAGCCGCAGGTTGATTTAGAGGAGGATGTGCCAGCCCCAGCAGTCCCGGTGGGCCTAGCTCAGGTCCCAGAGGGGTTCATTGCCATCCCAGTTCCTTCAGCTGCATCATACGGAGGGATGTTATGAGTGTGGTGAGTATGGTCACATCAGGAGAGCTTGCCCGAGATTGAGGGGTACACAGTCACAACAGCATTGTCCTCGCCCCATGATTCAGGCACCAGGTGACCCACAGCCTGCCCAACCAGCTAGGGGCGGGGCTAGGGATCATAGAGGTAGAGATCGAGACCGTAGAGGTGGAGGTCGGGCCGCCAGAGGTAGGGGCCAGCTGGTAGCCGATCGTCCCAGAGACATGGTTCAGGGAGGTGGGGCTGAGCCCCGATTCTATGCCTTGCCAGCCAGACCAGAGGCCGAGTCGTCAGATGTTGTTATTACAGGTACTATTCTGGTTTGTAATAGAGATGCGTCAGTACTATTTGACCCTGGGTCTACATATTCATATGTGTCGTCCTATTTTGCACCCTGCCTAGTTATGCCTATTTATACCTAGTTATGCTTTGGACATTCCTGTTTATGTATCTACATCAGTGGGTGATTCCATAGTGGTCGACCGAGTCCATCGTTCATGTGTGGTTGTGTTTGAGGGTCTTGAGACCTGTGTTGATTTATTGTTTTTAGACATGGTGGATTTTGATGTTATATTGGGGATGGATTGGTTATCCCCGTATCATGCTATCTTGATTGTCACGCCAAGACTGTGACCTTGGCTTTGCCAGATTTGCCCCGATTGGAGTGGAGAGGGACCCCAGGTCAAGCCACATGCAGTGTTATTTCATATGTTAAGGCTCGACGCATGGTCGAGAAGGGGTGTTTAGCTTATTTGGCATATGTTCGTGACTCTAACACAGAGGTTCCTACTATTGACTCAGCTCCTATTTTTCGGGAGTTCCCCGAGGTTTTCCCTTCTGACCTGTCGGGCATGCCGCCCGATAGGGATATTGATTTCTGTATTGATCTGGCCCCAGGCACGCAGCCCATTTCTATCCCGCCGTATCGTATGGCCCCGCCAGAGTTGAAGGAGTTAAAGGACCAGTTACAAGATTTGCTAGAGAAGGGTTTTATCAGGCCTAGTGTTTCTTCTTGGGGTGCGCCGGTGCTATTTGTGAATAAAAAGGATGGATCGATGAGGATGTGCATTGATTACCGGCAATTGAACAAGGTGACGATAAAGAATAAGTATCCACTACCGAGGATTGATGATTTGTTTGACCAGCTACAGGGTGTGAATGTGTTTTCAATGATAGACTTGAGTTCTGGCTACCATCAGCTGAGGATTAGGGCGTTTGATGTCCCTAAGATAGCGTTTCACACTCGGTACGGGCATTTTGAGTTTTTGGTCATGTCATTTGGTTTGACCAATGCCCCAGCAACATTTATGGAGTTGATGAACTGAGTGTTCAGGCCTTATCTAGACTTGTTCGTGATAGTCCTTATTGATGATATTCTTGTGTACTCCCGCAGTCAGGAGGAGCACGAGCAGCACCTCAGAGTGGTTCTTCAAACTGTGAAGGATAGTCAGTTATATGTTAAGTTCTCGAAGTGCGAGTTCTGGTTGAGTTCAGTTGCATTTCTGGGTCATGTAGTATTAGCAGAGGGCATTCAGGTAGACCCGAAGAAGAGTGAGGCAGTCAAGAATTGGCCTTGACCAGCTTCAGCGACTGAGATTCGGAGTTTCTTAGGGTTAGCAGGTTATTATCGTCGGTTCGTGGAGGGGTTTTCATCTATAGCAGCCCCAATGACCAGATTGACCCAGAAGGGTGCCTAGTTCAGGTGGTCAGACGAGTGTGAGGAGAGCTTTCAGAAGCTCAAGACAGCTCTGACTACAGCACCGATATTGGTTTTTCCCACATGGGAGAGCCAATGTGGTGGCCGATGCATTGAGTAGGAAGTCCGCCAGCATAGGTAGTCTTGCTTATGTTTCGGTCAGCCGGAGATCTCTTGCTTTGGATATTCAGGCTTTGGCCAATCGGCTTGTGAGGTTGGACCTTTCTGAGCCTAGCAGAGTGTTAGCTTGCACGACCGCTCGTTCTTCATTATTGGAGCGTATACGTGATTGGCAATTTGATGATCCCCGTTTGTATGTCCTGAGAGACACGGTGCAGCGTAGAGGTGCCACGAAGGTGACTTTAGATGATGATGGTGTTTTGAGATTATAGGGGCGAGTTTGTGTGCCCAATGTCGATGAGATTCGAGAGTTTATCTTAGTGGAGGCCCATAGTTCACGGTATTCTATTCACCCGGGCGCCGCGAAGATGTATCAGGACTTGCAACAGCATTATTGGTGGCATAGGATGAAGAAGGATATTGTTGCGTATGTGGCTCGGTGTTTGAACTGTCAGCAGGTCAAGTATGAGCATCAGAGACCCGGTAGCTTATTTCAGAGGATTGAGCTTCTCGAGTGGAAGTGGGGGAGGATTACCATGGATTTCATTACTGGACTTCCGTTGACCCGGAAGAAGTTTGATGCCATTTGGGTCATTGTTGATAGGCTGACCAAGTCAGCACACTTCATTCCAGTAGCAGTCTCTTATTCATCCGAGAGGTTAGCGCAGATTTATATCTGGGAGATTGTTCGCCTTCATGGTGTACCAGTATCCATCATTTCAGATCGGGGTACGTAGTTTACCTCGCGCTTCTAGAGAGCGGTTCAGCAAAAGTTAGGCACCCAGGTTTAGTTGAGAACAGTGTTCCATCCTCAGACGGACAGTCAGTCCGAGCGGAGTATTCAAATTTTGGAGGATATGCTCCGAGCTTGAGTCATTTATTTTGGAGGCTCGTGGGACCAGTTTTTGCCTTTAGTAGAGTTCGCCTACAACAACAGCTACCAGTCCAGCATGTAGATGGCTCCATATGAGGCATTGTATGGTAGGCGATGTCGGTCTCCAGTCGGATGGTTTGAGCCAGGAGAGGCTCGGTTATTGGGTACAGACTTAGTTCAGGAGGCCTTAGAGAAGGTCAAGATCATTCAGGAGAGGCTGCGTTCAGGCTAGTCTAGGCAGAAGAGTTATGCAGACCGTAAGGTCCGAGATGTAGATTTTATGGTTGGTGAGCCGGTATTGCTCCGGGTGTCGCCTATGAAGGGCGTGATGAGGTTCGGAAAGAAGGGCAAGCTTAGACCTAGGTATATTGGTCCGTTTGAGATTCTTGATCGAGTGGGAGAGGTGGCATATAGACTTGCATTGCCACCTAGCTTATCAGTCATGCATCCAGTTTTTCATGTGTCTATGCTTCGGAGGTATCACGGCGATCCTACTCATGTGTTAGACTTCAGCACTGTCCAGTTGGACAAGGATTTATCTTATGAGAAAGAGCCGGTAGCTATTCTAGATCGGCAGGTTCGTCAGTTGAGATCTAGGAGCTTTCCCTCTATTCGTGTTCAGTGGAGAGGTCAGCCCCCTGAGGCCTCGACCTGGGAGTCCGAGTCTGATATGCGGAGCCGTTATCCACATCTATTTCCTGACTCGGGTACTTCTTTCTTTTGTCCGTTCGAGGACGAACGGTTGTTTTAGAGGTGAAGGATGTGACGACCTAAAGGGTCATCACATGTTTCCTCATTTGTTCTGTGCTTCCGAGGCCTTGAAAATCTTATTTTTACTTGCCTCGATTTGTGTGCGTAGTGAGGGCGCGTAGCCGGAAAGCTTTTATGTTGAAATATGTGAAATCTGTGAAAAATTTGAAGAATTTTGATATTAATATGATTAAACTTGACTTCGGTCAACATTTTTGGTAAACAGACCCGGACCCATGATTTGACAGTCCCGGAGGGTCCGTAGAAAAATATGAGACTCGGGCCTGTGCCCGGAGTCGAAATCCGAGGTCTAGAACCCGAGTAAAAGAATTTTTCTGTTAAATTGTTTTTCTGAAATGGCTAAGGAAAATAGAAATGAAAATTGATTAAAAGACTATGGTATCGGGCTCGTATTTTGGTTCCGACGCCCGGTACAAGTCTTATAAATTGTTTAAGCGCTTTCTGTGAACTTTGGTCGAAATCGAACGTCGTTTGACGTGTTTCGGACTATAAATTCCAAGTTTGAAAGTTCATGAAGTTTAGAAGAAAAATCATGTGTTTTGAGACTTGATTCTATGTAAATGATGTTATTTTGGCGATTTGATCGCACGAGTAAGTCCGTAGGATGTTTTTGAGGTTGTGTGCATGTTTGGTTTGGAGCCCGGAGGGCTCGAGTGAGTTTTGGATAGGTGTCGAGTTGCATTTTTGAACTTTGAAAAAAAATTGCAGGTCAGGTCTGGTATTCTCGCATTACGAAAATACTCTCGCAAATGCGAGAGTCGCAATTGCAAATTCCCAATCGCAATTGCAAAGAAGGGGGCAGGCTGGGCCAGATCGCAAATGTGATCACTTGCTCGCAAAAGCGAAGCTGGAGCCTGGGCATAGGGTTGCAAATGTGACCCATTTTCTCGCAAATGCGAAGGATGGCCTCCAGACCTGAGTTTGCAAATGCGAACGTAGATGTCGCAATTCCCAGGAAAGCATTGTTAGCAAATGCGAACCAATGTTCGCAATTCCCATATCCGCAGCCCAGCAAATTTTATACTTAGTCAAATTTTCATCACTTTTCACCATTCTTTCAAAACCCAAACACCATAGGCGATTTTTCAAGAGCAAACTTCATCCCAAATCACTTGTAAGTTGATATTTACTTGATTCTTTCAATCTTTAAAATCATTAAACATGTTTTCCACTTGAAATCAAGGATTTTCATGGGTGAAATTGGGGTTTTTGTGTAGAACCTAGGTTTTTTATAAATTGGGGAGTTGGACCTCGATTTGAGGTTTGATTTCAAAACAAATTACATAATTGAATTCGTGGGAGAATGGGTAACCGGGTTTTGGTCCGAACCTCGGGTTTTGACCACGTGGGCCTGGGGACGTTTTTGGAATTTTTGGAAAAAACTTGGGAAAATCATTTTTTTTGCATTCAAATTGATTCATATAGTGTTCATTAAAGTAATTGAACAATTTGTGATTAGATTTGAGCAAATTGGAGGTGGAACCGCGAGGTAAAGCAATAGTTGAGGATTAAGTGGATTTCAAGGCTTTGAGGTAAGTGTTTGGTTTAACCCTAGCTTGAGGGAATATGAGTTGAGTCTTGTTGCTAATTGCTATGTGATCGAGTACGATGCATAGGCATGGTGACGAGTATATATACATTGGTGTCTAGCATGACCGTGAGTCCTTATAATGTGATTATCATGACTCGGTTGTGAACTTCGTGATTATTGGAGGATTTCTATATGTTGTGAATGACATGTGAACGGTGATATGAAATGACTTGATTCTTTGGAGCGTTGGTCTAATACAGTAGGGTGAAATATAAGATAAGAAAAGTAAGAAAAGAAAGCGTTGTTGATTATTCCCTTACCGGGACATTTGGTTGAACTTGTTGGATTCTTTCTCTTGCCGGGATTTTTTGTCAAATATTTGCTTATATTTATGTCCCTTAACTGTAACTATTGTTTGGGGAACCAGACTGTTAAATGACATTGAGTAGCGGGTTGCGCGCCGCAATAATAATATTGAGGATCGGGTTGCATGCCGCGATAATGATATATGAGGGTCGGGTTGCGCGCCGCAACAGTGATACCTGATAAATGGTATGGGTCGGGTTGCACGCCGCAACAATGATATATGTGGAGCGGGTTGCACGCTGCAACAGTGATATATGTGGAGCGGGTTGCATGCCGCAACAGTGATATTTGTGGAGCGGGTTGCACGCCGCAACAGTTATTGATACCGTGTGTTTGTATTGAGTGTTGATTCCTTGTTCATTGTGAATCTGAGTTGCTTTAATTTTGTTACCTGGGATTGTTGTTAGTATTGTATCTCCCCACAGCATGTTTCCCCTCCCATGTTGTTAATTGTCTTGTATTCGATATTCCGCGGTATATTTATAACTGCACAGGTTTATGTGGTGACCAGTCTAGCCTCGTCACTACTTCGCTGGGGTTAGGCTAGACACTTACCAGCACATGGGGTTGGTTGTGCTGATGCTACACTTTTGTGCATTTTTGCACAGGTCAAGGTTTTGAGGAGCAGCAGCAGCAGCAGCAGCAGTAGTGTGGGAGCAGGGTTTCATTTTCACGAGACTGAGGTAGCCTTGCAGGAGTCCGCAGGACCGACGTCTCTTCTTTATGTTCTCTTTTAGACTCTTGCCTCATTGTTTTCAATACAGACAGCTTATATATTTCTTTCAGACCATTGTATTTAGTATTTCTTTAGTAGTTCGCGAGTAAGGTGACACCAAATCTTGGGTAGAGGCTATATTTGATTGTTCCGCATTTTGATTCGTATTTATCAGACAGACTTCCGCTATTGTTCTTATTAGATTTAATATTCTATATTGATGCTATAAACTGTTAATAAATAATTGTTTAGAATGGAAAAGGTAGTTAAGTTGGCTTGCCTAGCTACCACGAGTAGGTGCCATCACGACTCTGATGGTGGAAAATCTGGGTCGTGACAGTCAAACCTCTCCCTTTTTCCAAATTTCAATTTTTCCAACTTTTGCCGAAATGCCTCAAATTACCATACGGGCCTCCAAATCCAAATCCGAACACACGCCTAAGTCCAAAATCACCATACGAAACTACTGACATCATCCAAAACTTATTCTGAGGTCATTTACTCAAAAGTCAAATTCCGTTCAAACTCACACCGCTTAAGCTTCTAAAACTAGATTCCTTCTTACAATTCGACTCTGATTCATCCAGAAACAGAATCCAACCATGCACGCAAGTCGATCCATATAATATGAAGCTGCTCTTCACCTCAAATTGTGAAACCGAACGAAATTTCTCGAAACAACCAATCGGGTCGTTACATCCTCCTCTCTTCGAACGTGCCCGGAGTCATTTTGAAGCCATCGAACCTCTGCATGAGCTCACCATACATACAACCGGAGGTGATTCCCTATAACCCAAACCCATGTAGGACTGATAATGCAAGTTAACTGAAGGTCTCACCTTATCCTTAGTCCATAACCTTAGGACAGAACCCAAACCTCAACATCTGAAATTCTTCAAAGGACCCGAATCCCACATCATCACACTGCATGAACCTGAACAAGTTGAATCGAGCCAAAAATTCCAATCCAGAATTCAATCACATGTTGTTCCACACAACTTAAATGCCCGAAGCAATAAACTCTGACCATTATAGTTGCAGAAATAACATCCTTAATGCCGTCAATACACTTCACATTGAATTTAACCTTGTTTCGGACCTCCACAACACAACCCACGATAAAGAAACATGCGGGAAATCATAGCCGTCCATGAAATCAACAAGTCAAGAAGCTCTCTCGCTCGCTAAGAGCCACTAACCAAATCTTAGCAGAAACACTCTCATACTTCCAAACACTCCTCATCCCCAATACCATAGCACTAGTCTTAGGTATAAAAACCTCATCTCAGCAAATACAAGCAGCCCAACTAACAATCTCATCATGGAACCACACGGATTTTAACACTACACAATTCGTACACCAAACCAGCAATAACTCAATTATGCAACACAAATAAAAGGAAAGCAAGGTAGAAGAATTATCTAACAAGTTTAACATGTGCAACAACAAAAATATAGTTTTCATCAAATCGCTCCACAGAAGAAAAATAGAACACCAAATAAACACAAGGAAATGGGTATCCCACATAACATTCACGGCGGCGCGCAGCCCGCTCCTAAATACTCATCAAGCTAAAATTCTCGGGTCCACTGACCATATGAATACTGATATCAAGCATAACAGTGTGCACAAGTCAAATTGAGGGAACAATGAATAAAAGTAATAAAACATGAGAGAAGCAAGCACACATAAGGTGCAATGAGCAAATCAACATCACGAGGGCCATCTCGCCTGCATTGCCATAAGGCCTGAACAGAATTACAACATGCGTAAGGAATAATCATACAACCTTACTGCCTAACACAACATAAAAGAGTAGCACATAACATAGGCTATAGGAACAAATAATATCCATTCTGCCTGATAATATAACCATAATGACAACCTCATAGGAGCGCACAAACTTGATCTGATGCAAAATACGTATTCTCCCTGATCTTCCAAATAATCCCCAACCAAATCCTGATCCTTCCCAACTAGATAAATTTTCTTCAAAAAGATCTACAGCAGCCTATCGATAACACATGCTATAAATTATTCCATTCTCAACATTTCTTCACAATCCACTAATAGGAAATAGTCTACATATGGGGACATCTAGTCCTAAAACCTCAAGAACACTAAAATTTCCATACCCGAACTCAACTACGCAAATAAAATGGTTGATGCATCACTCACATTCCATCATCCTATCTAAGTACCCATAGAGAATTTCTGGCCGCCTAACAAAACATGAACCTCAAAATCCTCAAAACCCAGTAATCACCATGCCACTAGGCACGCACCCGCAAACTATCACTCAAGATCCTTTCCAAAAATGCATAATCTTCACGTATGATAGCCAAAAATGCCAACACCCCATTAACTTCTGATACCTATTCAGGAGAAAACCATAATGTACAACATATCCCTTATGCCCATAGTAGCCAGCCAACCCAAGTCATTACCCAAACCATCGAGAACTCCCCGAGATCTGTGCGTACGCAACTAGGCCCTTAGGACTGCATCTCCACAACTCAACCGAGTCACATAAACCTTCCAATACCAAAGTGTTGTCACAAATGCTAGTAGAGAATTCCTATTCAAAGGACCAATTACTTCCATTGCCATGCTGACCCAACGCCACGGAACTAACCCATTACTTCGGATAGTCGGTATGCAATAATCCCATCAAAGCTCCAAATACAAATGATCTTAACACAAACCATATAGCCCAGAAGCGCATAAACTATACTCACGCTGAATAGACCTTCTGTGAATTTGAAGTTGTTCCTCCGACTCCCCTTGATGCTAAAATATAGATACATTAATGACGTAGAAACACCGTAAGCCCCAACATCATCCCGTGCAAGATCTTAGACCTTAGCCATACACAAAACTCGGGAACCTACCAATACCACATATACCCATACCTCAGGCCAAACTAAACTAAATTTGACTCTGCAATCTGAATGCCGCTAATGGACTCCTCCACTTGGCGCGAAGGCATAGAAAACATTATCTGATGATCTGCAAAACTAACCTTCATAGCTTGTACAACACCGATCACAAGGTACTCCAATACCACCAACTATCCTCAATCAACACCCACCTCATGACCTTGCCACAATCGCGACGACTGATCAACCAATTAAACCTTCCCAAGCTCGCATTCATTAACCAGATGCCAGGAACCGTTGCGCCTCCATATGAACAACTGAATATATTCTCAATACTTATGTATCTTCAGTCTGGACCACACGTTAAGACAATATCTAAGCATCCCTAAATCCCTCGTAGCCTATCTGTGGTATCACGAACCACTAGCGTATAGCGGATATTGAGAGTGCAATATCATACAAGAGTGGATGTAACGGACATAAGTTATATACTTCGAACTGAATCAAAATAGCATGATAAGGAATCGAAGAAGTGGAATTTCCTAATAGTTTTGTAGCCTCACAAAGATAAGTACAGACGTCTCTGTACCAATCCGCAAGACTCTACTAAACCTGCTTAGGACTCGTAGCACCTATGAACCTAGAGCTCTGATACCAACTTGTCACGACCCAAAATCCCTCCGAAGGAGTCGTGATGGAACCTAGTATCTAAACTAGGTAAGCCTAACATTAACAAAAATAACTTTAACATTCACTAACTATAAATTAAATAACTCTGATCAATCATAATTCCCAAAACCGGCGGTACAAGTCATAAGCCTTTCTAGGAGTAGTTGTACAAAATAAATATGACACTGTTCTAGAACAAGAAGAAACCAATGAAAGCAAATACAAATGAAGGAGACTTCGAGGCCTGCGAATGCAGCAGCTGGTTTACCTTGAGTCTCCACCGCGACGATCTGCACAACTACTACCGATTAAATACATGGATCTGTACCAAAAAATATACAGAAGTATAGTATAAGCACACCACGGCGGTGCGCAGTAAGTATCAAGACTAACCTCGGTGGGATAGTGACGAGGAACAGTCAAGGCACCTACTAGTTAAATAAATTGAGCATGATATAATAATGAGCTATCAAGATAAAATTAAAAAAGTAATATCAATAGCAGGGAGAAATCCGACCACAAATAGTAGAGACAATAAAGGGAAACACGTATAGTAATGAACAATAAACAAGTAAATTGACAACAACATAACTGGGACACAGAAAGTAAGAATATGTTCAAACAAAGAAGGCGATGCCAACTCAATCAATCACATCATTTCTAATACACAATGTCGATCATCTCAATCCTCGATATCTCATGTCATAATATCCAGTTCCACACCTTTAGTACACACGGCACCTTGTGCCCACATATCTCTATCTCGCTTCACACAACATCATCCCCATGCCACCCAGTACATATGATCCATAACTAATGCAATAAAGATATTCAAGGAGTCTCATTTATATAACATAAAGTAGATTACGACTTTTAAACCAATTAGGAAATTAACAATAAAAGATGAAGTTATTTTTAGAAATCATTTAAATAAAGAAACTACCCTTTTTAATAAAATACGATATCGAATGAACTATTACATTTAATATAGGATTGTAATAAAATTTAAAACATAATAGAAATTCCCTTTTAAGTAAGATTCAAAATCATCGGGTTAAGAAAAATTTAATTTAGAAACTAATTTAAATAGACCATAAAATTTTATAGGAATTTGAATTGTTGGAAGGTGTGTGTGTATATATATATACACGGTGGGTTCAAATTTAAAAGTCATGTAGAGCGATGTAGTACTAATTACTTTATTTAAATCACGATATTACTAGTAACTTAACAAGATCGGAAGATATGATTCAACATAGTAATATTACTTTAAACACTAATTCACCAGAATAATAGTTTCAGGGAAAGAAATCAAGGAACAATGGCAAGTCAACAACTCAATGCCGATAACCGACCCTCAAAATTCGGTGAAACCCAAATTACAAATCGTCAAAGTTGTAAACAAACGGACTAGGGTCTTCTCAATATTAAGCTATAACCGAATCCTAAATGAAATGTAGAACCACCAAATAACTTGTATAGTCAAGAGGAATACATAAACACATATATCTATTGATGCGGCGCGCATCCCGATCTAACCAACCCTCCCTTATTCCTTTGTAAAAATTACAATAAAAATAAATAATTTATATTTGTTGTGGCGTACAACCCGATCCCACCAATCCTCCCTTATTCCTCCTTAACAATTAGAATGAGAGTAAGTAGTATATATATCACCATATTAGTAACAACATGATCATTCACCCTTATTACTTCTTGTTGTGGCGTGTAACCCGATTCCACCAGTCCACCCTTATTACTTCTCTATATATATATCACCCTTATTCCTCCTATTTCAGCATGCAATCTGATCCCACTTGTCCACCCTTATTACTCCTTGTTGCGGCGTGCAACCCGATCCCACCAGACAATATCATTTTTCCCTTATTCCTCCTAAACATATCAATAACCCAGCATAGTTTAAAATCAACAACAACAATTCAACAACCTAATCACAAGGATTTATACCACCAAGAATATGAGTACACGGCAACAAGAGAATTATGAAAGAACCAATAAGCACAACACCCTTTACAAAAATAACAAGACACATCAGGCACGTGATAATTACACCGACAATCACAACAACTTGGACACATAACATTTAGTCATGGGGTCATAGAGAAATTTCCCCGTTGAGAATAACAAACAATAAGGAGAACAATTACTCCAATTATGGCAATTAAGGGCCACGCAATAAGTAAGGATTAGAAGTAAGTTAACAATATTGTGTGGAGCATATAGAGGCAAACAAGTAATTAGGAAATACAATCATATCGTAAAACTTTTCACTTTACGAACATAAGGACTTAAGAACCCTAAAGGCAAATTTTCCACGAATAAGTCCGAGCACACACTCGTCACCTTGCGTGCATAGACTACAAATAGCATAGAAGACTCAAATCCTAAGAGGGAGTCCCCCACACAAGGTTAGGCAAGATACTTACCTCAATCCGGCCAATTCAATACTCAATTTAGCTTTTCCTCTATCAATTCACCAACGCTCGGCTCAATCTAGAAAAAAATAACTTGAATACATCAAACAATACAAGAGAAGACAATTTCAATTAACAAAACTATGATTCTTACACAATTTGCAAAAAAAAGGCAACAAAAGTCAACTCCCCAATCTCGCACCTTGGAACCCGACAAATTTTACAAAAACCGAAGACCCATTCCTCTACGAGTTCACCCATATAAAAATTATCAAATTCTGATATCATTGGTCTCTCAAATCAACATTTAATATTTTTGAATTTCACAATTTTCCCCTAATTTCCCTTTAGATTCTCATGAATTTTATGTTAAATCTAAGATATAATCACAAACTATAGTTGGAAATTGATAAGAGACACTTACCTAATGATTTGGTGTGAAAATCTTCTCTAAAAATCGCCTCACCTCGGAGTTAGGGTTCAAAAATATGAAAAAATGAGCAAAAACTCGGAATACCCAGCTTTTAGCAAGCTGCAGCCATTTGTGACATTGGGCTCGCAAATGCGAAGTCGCAAAATCGAAGAAAATTTCGCAAATGCGAAGCCTGGAATAGTACTGTCTTCATCGCAAATGCGACAAGGAGTACGCAAATGCGAACTCTGAGGGCTTCGCAAATGCGGGATATTCTTCGCAAATGCGACCTAGCCCCCAGCAGCCCAGGTTCGCAATTTTGATAACTACCTCACAATTGTGGTAGTCGCAATTGTGATGACTACATCGCAATTGCAGTAGTCGCAATTGCGACCATATTCTCGCAAATGCGAGAATAATAGGACCATAAAATTTAACAAAACACTCTGAAGCTAATCCTAAACTCACTCGAGCCCTTGAGGCCCCAAACCAAACACTCCTACAGGTCTGAACACATAACACGAACTCGCTCGCGCAATCAAAACATCAAAATAATCTCTAGAACCACGAATCGCATACAATAACGCATGAAAATCACTATGAACTCAAGAACTTTTAGAATTGCAATCAAGCGTCCGAACCATATCAAATCAACTCCAAACGATACCAAATTTTACAGGCAAGTCCCAAATGACATAACGGAGCTTCTCCAGCTTTCGAAATCGTATTCAAACCTCAATAATACAAAATTCAACTATAGTTCAAACCTCTCCCTTTTCCAAACTTCAATTTTTCCAACTTTCGCCAAAATGCCTCAAATTACCCTACGAGCCTCCAAATCAAAATCCGAACGCACGCCTAAGTCTAAAATTACCATACAAAGCTACTGACATCATCCAAAAAACTTGTTCTAGGGACGTTTACTCAAAAGTAAAATTCCGGTCAAACTCTCACCGCTTAAACTTCCAGAACTAGATTTCTTCTTCTAATTCGACTCTGATTCATCCGGAAACAGAATCCAACAATGCATGCAAGTCGATCCACATAATATGAAGTTGCTCGTGACCTCTAACTACTGAACGAGACAAAATTGCTCAAAAATACCAATCAGATCGTTACAATTATTTAAAACATATTCACTTACTGGCAAGTCAGGGGCGGTAGTGTAACAACTCGGATTTTCCACCCTCAGTAGTCGTGATGGTGCCTACTAGTGAAAGCTAGGCAAGCTAACCAACTGAAATATTTACCTTGTTTCCATTTTAAATCCGTTAACAATTAAGAACCAACAGAATTTAATAAGCGGAAGACTGAATCGCAAAGTTTTATTAATATTGCTAATACCAATCCATAACAAATCTACCCAAGACTGGTGTCATAACATCACAGACTGCCTAGGAGTACTACAAATAAAGGTCTGAAAGAAAAAATACAACACTATCTCTGGAAATACATGAAAGAAACAGGAATAAAAGATAGAAGAAAACGCCAAGGCCTGCAGACGCCTGCAAGACTACCTCAGGTCGCCTGATGAACAAGGAGCAGCAATCTCACTACGTCCGAAAACTATAGCAGTGGGATCTACAAAAAATAGTGCAGAGTGTAGTATCAGCACAACCGACCCCATGTGGTGGTAAGTGCCTAGCCTAACCTCGGCGAAGTAGTGATGAGGCTAGGAATAAACTACCATAATAAACCCATTCAGTTAAATCATATACATTGGAACAATACAAGCAGAAATGTAGAACTAAGGATCGGAGGGGGAAACATGCTACGGGGACTTTGAATAATAATAGAATAATAATGAATAGATATAAGGATCACCACAGTTCAATTGAAGATAGGAAGGGGGAATCATGTTGCGGGGTACAACAAGTATCAACAGAAAACCAACAATTAAATGTAGAGAACCATAACTCGATTATCAATAAAAATCAGGAAATCAAAGACAAGTGCACGGCACCACCCTTCGGGCTTTAACACTCTTTCACAAAAATAATGCACAGCATCACCCTTTGTGCTTTACACTTTTCCTCACCCAAGCAACAATCACAAAGCAATTTGGGAAGGGAATAAATAATGTCACAATAAAATCAAGTAACAACAGGAAATCAATAAGTAAGCGTAAGGAACACCATAACTCAATTACCAGTGAAATCAGGAAAATCAAGGACAAGTGCATGACATGACCCTTCGTGTTTTTACTCTTGTCCTCACCATAAAAATAAGTATAATTGGAAGGCCATCACCCTTCGTTCTTTTACCTCACATAATCACTCATATAAAGGCACGGAATGGTACATCGAGCGGCACGGCATCACCCTTCGTGCTTTAACACTCTCTTACCAAAATAATGTATGGTATCACCCTTCGTGCTTTAACACTCTTCCTCACCCAAACAACAATCACAAACAATAAGTGCAAGGAAATAAAATGAAATCACAATAAAATCCTAGCAAAGGAACAATATCAAAAACAACTACATCCCGGCAAGGGAACAATATTAAAAGCAACAACATCCCAGCAACGGAACAGTATTAAAAGCAACAACATTCCGACAATGGAACAATACCATAATCCTCTTCTCTTTTTCGCATTTACTTCACAACTCGATTCACAATTTGAGCCAATGCTCTATAAGGTTCAATTGCCAATTATACTTCCACAAATCACTTTACAACTTGAGCCAATGCTCTTCATTGTTCAAATACCAATATTCTTTCCACAAGCCTTGCTCATCAATAGCAATCCTCACACTAAACATGAACAATACAAACGGAGTCACATTAATCATAATATAAGACTCACGGGCATGCTTTACACCAACGTATAGCTATTTGTCACCATGCCTATATGTCGTACTCAATGATTAACACATATCAAATAGGACACGACTCCTAATCCCTCAAGCTAAGGTTAGACCAAGCACTTACCTCGATGCCACGAACATAATTCAAGCCTCAACTATCGCTTTACCGCTTGATTCCACCACTGATTCGCTTGTATCTAGCCACAAGTTAATTATATCAATAAATGCTAAATGAATAAATTCGAATGCATAGAAATAAGTTTTCTAAAGTTTTTTCCAAAAAGTAAAAAATTGACCCCGATCCAACTTGGTCAAAACCCAAGGTTCGAATCAAAATCCGATTACCCATTCACCCACGAATCCAAATAGATAATTTGTTTTGAAATCCGATCTCAAATCGAGGTCCAAATCCCCAAAATTTGAAAAACATAGGTTCTACCCAAAATACTCAATTTCCCCATGAAAACCTTTGATTTTGGGTTGAAATCAAGAGAAAAGATGTTAAAGATTAATGAAAACAAGTTAGAAATGATTTACAATCTATTTGGAGAAGAAGTTTTCTTTGGAAAATTGCCCATGAGAGTTTATGTTTTGAAAGAGTTGGCAAAATGAAAGAATTTTCGGCTAAGTTACAATTTTCAGAGGTGCAGATATCGCATTTGCGAAGTCAGGTTCGCAAATGCAAACTCGCAAATGTGGCCCAGGCTTCGCAAATGTGAAGGTAGGCCAAATCCTACTTTCTTCGCAATTGCGAACAGTTGTTCGCATTTGCAGTCCCTGTTTATATCGCATTTGTGACATAAGCCTTGCAAATGCGAGGATTCCTGTCCTAGCACATCATCACAATTAAGATGGGTCTTTCGCAAATGCGAGCTCGCAATTGCGAAGCCTGCAGACCTGCAACACACAGCAGATGAAAATCTGAAACTTCCTAAGTTAAAAACACTTTGTGGCCTATACAAAACTCACCCGAGACCTCGTGGCTCCAAACCAAACATGCATGCAAGACCAAAAATATCATACGGACTTGATCGTGCGATCAAATCATCAAAATAACATCAACAACTATAAATTTAGCATCAAGGTCATGAAATCACTTAAGAACATCAATTTTTTTTCCAATTTTCTCAAATAAGGTCCGATTCACGTCATTTCAAGTCCGTTTCTAACCAAATTTTACAGGCTCAACTTTAATCATATATAAGACCTGTATCGGACTCTAGAACAATAATACGGGCTCGATACCATCAAATTTCAAACACATTTTATTTCCAAAAATACACATATTTTCCAGAAAATGATTTTCTTTAAAAATTCATTTCTGGGGCTTGGGACCTCGGAATTCGATTCCAGGCATATGCCCAAGTCCTATATTTTCCTACGTACCCTCCAGGACTATCAAATCACGGATTCGGGTCCGTTTACCCAAAATGTTGACCAAAGTCAACCTAAATTCATTTTAAAAGTAAAAAATACTATTTTTCACAAATTTTCACATAATAGCTTATCGGATACGTGCCCGGACTGTGCATGCAAATAGAGATGAGAAAAAGGACATTTTAAGGCCTTGGAACACAGAATTTATTTCTAAAACAAGTGATGACTTTTCGGTTCATCACATCCTCCACCTCTAAAACAAATGTTCGTCCTCGAACGGACATAAGAAAGAAGTACCTGAGTCTGAGAAAAGATGGGGATGAAGGCTCCGCATATCGGACTCGGACTCCCAGGTCAATGCCTTAGCAGGCTGACCTCTCCACTGAACACGAACAGAGAGGAAACTCTTCGATCTCAACTTACGAACCTGCCGAACTAAAATAGCTTCCGACTCCTCCTCATAGGACATGTCCTTGTCCAACTGGATAGTGCTAAATTCTATCACGTGGAATGGATCGTCGTGATACTCCCGAAGCATGGACACGTGAAACACTGGATGCATGCCTGATAACCTCGGCGACAATGCAAGTCTGTAAGCCACCTCCCCCACTCGATCAAAAATATCAAATGGGCCAATGAACCTAGGTCTAAGCTTGCCCCTCTTCCCAAATATCATCAAGCCCTTCATAGGCGACACCCGGAGCAATACCCGCTCACCGACCATGAATGCCAAATCATGAACTTTACGGTTGGCATAACTCTTTTTCCTGGACTGAGCTGTGCGAAGCCTATCCTAGATAATCTTGACCTTGTCCAAGGCATCCTGCACTAGATCCGTACACAACAACCGAGCCTCTCCCGGCTCAAACCATCCAGTCGGCGACCGACACCGCCTACCATACAAAGCCTCATAAGGAGCCATTTGGATACTCGACTGGTAGTTGTTGTTGTAGGAAAACTCCGCTAAAGGAAAAAAGTGATCCCACGAGCCTCCAAATTCAATAACACAAGCCCGGAGCATATCCTCCAAAATCTAAATGATGCGCTCGGACTGCCCGTCTGTCTGAGGATGAAATGCTTTGCTCAACTCAACCCGCGTGCCCAACTCCCGATGAACTGCTCTCTAGAATTGTGAGGTAAATTGCGTACCTCGGTCCAAAATGATAGACACGGGAACACCACGAAGACGAACAATCCCCTGGATATATATCTGAGCTAACCTCTCGGAAAAATAGAAGACTGCCACGGGAATGAAATATGCTGACTTGGTCAGCTTATCAATAATAACTCACACTGCATCGAACTTCCTCTGAGTCCGTGGGAGTCCAACAACGAAGTCCATAGTGATACGCTCCCACTTCCACACAGGAATCTCAATCTTCTGGAACAGACCACCAGGTCTCTGATGCTCGTAGTTAACCTACTCACAATTCAAACACCGAGCCACATATGCAACAATGTCCTTCTTCATTCTCCTCCACCAATAATGCTGCCACAAATCTTGATACATCTTGGTGGCACCCGGATGAATAGAGTACTGGGAACTATGGACCTCCACTAAAATCAATTCCCGGAGGCCATCCACATTAGGCACCCAAACTCGACCCTGCAGCCTCAAAACTCCATCATGTCCTAATGTAACCTGCTTGGTACCTCCATGTTGCCCCGTGTCTCTAAGGACACACAAATGAGGATGATCATACGGCCAATCTCGGATACGCTCCAATAAAGAAGAACGAGCAACTATGCAATCTAATACACCGTTGGTCTCAGAAACATCCAACCTCACGAACTGATTGGCCAAAGCCTGAACATCCAAAGCAAGCGGTCTCTCACCGACCGGAATATACGCAAGACTGACCATACTGGCTGGCTTCCTACTCAAAGCATCAGCCACCATATTGGCCTTTCCTGGATGATATAAGATGGTGATATCATAGTCTTTTAATAGCTCCAACCACCTTCTCTGCCTCAAATTTATCTCCATCTGCTTGAACAAGTATTGCAAACTCTTGTGATCCATGAAAACACCTCACATGCCACGCCATACAGATAATGCCTCCAAATCTTTAGCGCGTGAACAATGGCTTCTAACCCCAAATCATGGACTAGATAGTTCTTCTCATGAATCTTCAACTGACGTAAAGCATAAGCAATGACCTTGCCATCCTGCATCAATATCGCACCAGGTCCAACATGAGATGAATCACAATAAACTGTATATGGACCTGAATCTGTGGGAAAAACCAAAATTGGCACCGTAGACAAAGCTATCTTGAGCTTTTGAAAGCTCTCCTAACACTCGTTCGACCACCTAAACTGGGCACCCTTCTGGGACAACCTGGTCATCGGGGCTGTGATACATGAAAAACCCTCCAGAAACTGATGATAATTGCCCGCCAAATCCAAGAAACTCCATATATCTGTAGCTGATGTAGGTCGAGGCCGGTTCTTGACTGCCTCTCTCTTCTTTGGATCCACCTGAATACCCTCTGCTGAAACAATATGACCCAAGAAAGCAACTGAACTCAACCAGAACTCACACTTCAAAAACTTTGCATACAGATGACTATCTCTTAGAGTCTGAAGAACCACTCTCAGATGCTGCCCATGCTCCTCCCAGTTGCGGGAATAAATCAAAATATCATCAATGAAGACTATCACAAATAAATTCAAGCAAGTTCTGAACACTTGGTTCATCAAATTCATGAAAATTGTTGGGGCATTTGTCAATCTGAATGACATCACCATGAACTCATAATGGTCATACCGAGTACGGATAGCTATCTTAGGGACATCGGATGCCCTAATCTTCAACTGATGGTAGCCAGATCTCAAGTCAATCTTAGAAAACACTTGGTCACTCTGAAGCTGGTCAAACAAATTATCGATCCTCGGCAATGGATACTTATTCTTGATTGTAACCTTGTTCAACTGCCGGTAATGTATACACATCCTCATCGATCTGTCCTTCTTCTTTACAAAACACTGGGCCTAATGAAGCCCTTATCAAGCAAGTCTTGCAACTGCTCCTTCAACTCTTTCAACTCAGGTAAGGCCATACGATACGACGGGATTGAAATGGGTTGAGTGCCCCAAGCCAAATCAATGCAAAAGTCAATATCCCTATCGGGTGGCACACCCGGCAGGTCTGAAGGAAATACCTCAGGAAACTCTCGAACAAAAGGCACAGAATCAATAGAAAGAACCTCGGAACCAAAATCACGAACATATGCCAAATAAGCCAAACACCCCTTCTCGACCATACATCAAACCTTTATATATGAGATAACACTATAGGCAGAATCACCAGGAGTCCCTCTCTACTCTAAACGAGGTAGACCCGGCAAGGATAAGGTCATAGTCTTGACATGACAATCCAAGATAGCGTGGAAAGGTGATAACCAGTGCATCCCAAATATGACATCAAAATCAACCATGTCCAACAGTAACAAATCTACTCGGGTCTTTCCAATAGTAACAAATCTACTCGGGTCTCAAGACCCCCAATCACAACTACATAGAACGATGAACACGATCTACCACAATAGAATCACCTACTGGTGTAGACATATAAACAGGAGCACTCAAAGAATCACTAGGCTTAACCAGATACGACACAAAGTAAGATGACACATAAGAGTGTGTAGACCCTGGATCAAATAGCACTGAAGCATCTCTACTATAAAACCAGAATAGTACCTGTGATAACTGCATCGGAAGCCTCAGCCTCAAGCCTGGCTGGAAGAGCACAACATCGGGGCTAGGCTCCACCACTCTGAACTACATATATGGGACGGCCTACTGTTGGCTGGCCTCCACCTCTAGCGGCCTGACCTCCTCCTCTAATACCTCCACCTCCACCTCTAGCTAGCTGAGCGGGCTGTGGAACACTCGGTGCCTGAACCATGGCACAGGAACCCTGATGTTGAGAGCTGCTCGAAGCCTGAGGAAAAAATTTAGCAATGTGACCCATTTCACCATAAGTATAACAAGCCCTCGGCTGCTGAGATTACTGACCCTAACGGCTTGAATGAGTCCCTCAATGAACCTACTCACTCTCTCTCTCTCTCTCTCTCTCTCTCAGTGGGAAGAAACTTCTCCAAAAGTAGTTGAGAAATCTGATCCCAAGCCAAAGCTGGTGACCCAGCTGGTCTAGCCAAACAATAATCTCTCTACCAAATCTCCGAAAAATTAGTTGATCTATCATTGGTATGTGTTGCTGCTCACAGAAGAAGCGGTACGTGACCTCGCCATTCGGGAAAGAATAAGAGTGGAAGTTCAACTAGCATTGAGAAATCAAGTCGCACGACATGAAAGAATAGTTGTGAAGTTTTTCTTAACTCTGTAGCCTCTCAAGGATAAATACAGACTTCTCCGTATCGATTCCCTCAAACTCTACTGAGATTGTGCGTGAATTGTGAGACCTATGTAACCTAAAGCTCTGATACCAACTTGTCACGACCCGGATTTTCCACCCTCGGGAGTCGTGATGGTGCCTGCTAGTGAAAGCTAGGCAAGCCAACCAACTGAATTATTTACCTTATTTCCATTTTAAATCCGTTAACAATTAAGAACCAACAGTTAATAACGAACAGAATTCAATAAGTGGAAGACTGAATCGTAAAGTTTTAATAATACTTCTAACACCAATCCATAACAAATCTACCCAAGACTGGTATCACAACATCACAGACTATCTAGGAGTACTACAAATAAAGGTCTGGAAAAAAATACAACACTATCTTTGGAAATACATGAAAGAAATAGGAATAAAAGATAGAAGGAGATGTCAAGGCCTGCGGACGCCTGTAGGACTACCTCGGGTCGCTTGATGAACAAGGAGCAACAATCTCGCTGCGATCTGAAAGCTATAGCACTGGGATCTGCACAAAGGAGTGCAGAGTGTAGTATTAACACAATCGACCCCATGTGCTGGTAAGATCCTAGCCTAACCTTGGCGAAGTAGTGACGAGGCAAGGACCGGATTATCAAAATAAACCTGTGCAGCTAAATCATATACAACGGAACAATACAAGTAGAAATCTACAACTAAGGATGGGAGGGGGAAACATGTTGTGGGAACATCGAATAATAACATAAGAACAACAAATAAATATAAGAATCACCACAGTTCAACTGAAGATAGGAAGGGGGAATCATACTGCGGGGTACAACAACTATCAACAGAAAACCAACAATTAAATGTAGAAAAACCATAACTCGGTTATCAACAAAAATCAGGAAATCAAATACAAGTGCACAGTATCACCCTTCGTATTTTAACACTCTCTCGCCAAAACAATGCATGGCATCACCCTTTGTGCTGTAACACTCTATCACCAAAACAATGCACGACATCACCCTTCGTAATTTACACTCTTCCTCACCCAAGCAACAATCACAAAGCAATTTAGGCAAGGCACCCAATAACATCACAATAAAATAAAGTAATAATAGGAAATCAGTAAGTAAGCGTAAAGAATACCATAACTCAATTACCAGTGAAATCAGGAAAATTAAGGACAAGTGCACGACATCACCTTTCGTGCTTTTACTCTCGTCCTCACCATGAAAATCAGTATAATTGGCATGGCATCACCCTTCATGCTTTTACCTCACATAATCACTCATATGAAGGCATAGAATGGTACATCGTACGGCACAACATCACCCTTCGTGCTTTAACACTCTTCCTCACCCAAACAATAATAAAAAACAATAAGGGCAAGGAAAATAATAAAATTACAATAAAATCTCGGCAAGGAAACAATATAAAAAACAACAACATCCCGGCGAGGGAATAATATTAAAAGCAACAACATCCCGGCAAGGGAATAATATTAAAAGCAACAACATCCCGACAAAGGAACAGTATTAAAAGCAACAATGTCCCGGCAAGGGAACAATACCATAATCCTCTTCCCTTTTTCACATTTACTTTACAACTCGATTCACAATTTCAGCTAATGCTCTGTAAGATTCAATTTCTAATTATACTTCCACAAATCACTTTACAACTTGAGCCAATGCTCTTCACTGTTCAAATACCAATATTCTTTCCACAAGCCTTGCTCATCAATATCAATCCTGACATTAAACATGACCAATACAAACAGAGTCACATTAATCAAAACAAAAGACTCACGGGCATGCTTGACACTACGTATAGATACTCGTCATCATGCCTATATGTCGTACTAAACAATTATCACATAATAAATAGGACACGACTCCTAATCCCTCAAGATAAAGTTAGACCAAACACTTACCTCGATGCCACGAACACAATTCAAGCCTCAACTATCGCTTAACCTCTTGATTCCACCACTAATTCGCTTGTATCTAGCCAAAAGTTACTTATTTATATCAATAAATGCTAAATAAATCAATTCTAATGCATGGAAATAAGTTTTCTAAAGTTTTTCCCAAAAAATTAAAAACTGACCCCGGGCCCACATGGTTAAAAGGTTCGAACCAAAACCTGATTGCCCATTCACCCACAAACCCAAATATATAATTTATTTTGAAATCGAATCTCAAATTAAGGTCCAAATCTCCAAAATTTAAAAAACCTAGGTTCTACACAAAATACCCAATTTTTCCTATGAAAACCTTTGATTTTGAGTTGAAATCATGAGAAAAGATGTTAAAGATTAATAAAAATAAGTTAGAAATGACTTACAATCGATTTGGAGAAGAAGTTTCTTTGGAAAATCGCCCAAGAGAGTTTATGTTTTGAAAAAGTTGGAAAAATTAAAGAATTTTTTGCTAAGTTACAATTTGCACAAGTGCAGATATCGCATTTAAGAAGTCAGGTTCGCAAATGCGAACTCGCAAATGTGGCCCAGGCTTCGCAAATGCGAAGGTAGGCCAAATCCTGCTTTCTTCACAATTGCGAACAGTTGTTAGCATTTGCGGTCCCTGTTGAGTCGCATTTGCGACATAAGCCTCGCAAATGCGAGGGTTCCTATCCCAGCCCATCATCGCAATTGCGATGGGTCTTTCGCAATTGCGAGCCTGGCTTCGCAATTGCGAAGCCTGCAGACCTGCAACATACTGCAGTTGAAAATCTGAAACTTCTTAAGTTCAAAATACTTCGTGGCCTATCAAAAACTCACCTGAGCCCTTGGGGCTCCAAAACAAACATGCACGCAAATCCAAAAATATCATACGGACTTGCTCGTACGATCAAATCATCAAAATAACATCAACAACTATGAATTTAGCATCAAGATCATGAAATCACTTAAGAACAAATTTTTTCCAATTTTTTCAAATAAGGTCCGATTCACGTCATTTCAAGTCCTTTCTTACCAAATTTTACAAGCTTAACTTAAATTACATATCTTATACCACGCCCCGAAACCAAAATACGGGCCCGATACCATCAAATTTCAAACACATTTCATTTCCAAAAACTCATATATTTTCCAGAAAATAATTTTATTTAAAAATTTATTTCTCGGGTTTGGGACCTCAGAATTCGATTCCGGGCATACGCCCATGTTGCATATTTTCATGCGGACCCTTTGGGACTATCAAATCACGGGTCCGTGTCCGTTTACCCGAAATGTTCACCAAAGTCAACCTAAATTCATTTTAAAAGCAAAATTTATTATTTTCACATATTTTCACATAACAGCTTTCCGGATACGCATCCGGACTGCGCACGCAAATCTATGTAATACAAAAAGGAGATTTTAAGGCCTTAGGAC
>MU699572.1:14738-50308 GCA_026770625.1 Nicotiana glauca | reverse complement strand
CATGGCGATCAGCCCAAATCATGATAACATCAAGTAGTTTTCAGTCAATCACGCAGTAAAATCAACAACCGGGATGGACCAAGTCACAATCCCCAACGGTGCTCTACCCCACGCTCATACCTGGCGTGCAAGTCACCACAATACGACATTATGATGTGCAAATCCGGGGTTTCAAACCCACAGAATATCATTTACAAGTATTACTCACCTCAAGCCAGCTGTAGACTAGTCCGCAATGCCCTTTCCTCTTGAATCGACCTCTTCGCACATCGAATCTAGTCAAAACCACGACGAATACATTACTATATGCTAAAGAAACATAACCCAATCAAAATTACTCGAAAAATACTAAAAATACAAAGTTGGCAAAACCCGAGCCCCGGGACCCCTTCTCGAAAAGTTCCAAAATTTACATCACTGGATTTCTCGTCTCGCCACGAGTCTATACATATCAAATTTACAAAAATCGGAGTTCATTTGACCCCTAAAATTCCAAGTTTACACTTTCTTAGGTTTCAAACCTTAAGCACCATTTTTACCCCTTAAATCCTTGGATTTTCAGTGATTAATTCATGTTTTACACCATAATAACATAATCCGAGTCTATAAATTCATACCTGATGGGATCCCCTTCGAATGCTCTCCAAATCGCCCAAAATCGCCTCTTCCCGAAGTCAAAATGTTTTCCTTAACTTCTGAAATTCGCGAACACTGTTTCATTAAAACCCTTCAGAGATTTTCGCTTCTGCGGTCCACTGACCGCACCTGCGGTACCGCTTATGCGGTCTAACTTAAAACCATCGGGGACCACTTATGCGATCCAAACATCCGCTTATGCGGTTTCCTCCAACCGCTTCTACGGTCTTCAATCCGCTTACGCGGCCCCGCTTATGCGGACCAAGTTCCGCTTCTGCGGAACTTCACCACCCAAGCCAAATTCGCTTCTGTGCTCCTTCATCCGCTTCTACGGTACATTTCCGCAGAAGCGGAAATACCAGCTGACAGCAAAAAAATAAACCCGAAGCCAAATTTAAAAACTTCTCGTTTTAACACCCGTTCTTACCCCAAGGCCCCTGGGACCTCAACCAAAAGCGCAGACATGATCTAATACCTTATTCAAACTTGCTAGAACCTTCGAAACACTATCTTTAACATAAAAATTCATCAAATTTCACCAAATCAAAGCCTAAGTTCTTCAAGAACTTCCGAAATGCACTTTCGATCAAAAACCCGACCAAACGATGTCCGAATGACCTGAAAATTTGCAGACAAATCCAAAATCACCTAACGGAGCTACTGCAACTCTCGGAATTCCATTCCGACCCTCATATCAAAATCTCACCTATCCACCGGAATTCGCCAAAATTCCATCTTCGCCAATTCAGACCTAATTCTACACCGGAACTCTAAATTCAATTCCGATTTCACTCCTAAGTCACAAATCATCCCCCAAAGCTAACCGAATCATCAGAATTCACATCCGAGCCTCCTAACTAAATAGTCAACTTACAGTTGACTTTTCCAAAACAAGCTTCCTTCTAAGAGGCTAAGTGCCTCATTTTCAACTAAAACCAATTCAATTCTATCTGATTCATTCAAATACTGATATTAAAGCATAGAACAACATAATATGGGGAAAACGAGGCGGTAACTCACGTGACAACGGGCCGGGTCGTCACATCCTCCCCAACTTAAACAAACGCTCATCCTCGAGCGTGCCCAGAGTTGTCCTAGAAGCCAACCAATAGCTAAATGACCTTACCAAGCATATACCCGGGGTGATCCCACATCACCCTATCTTACATAGATCCAATAATACAACACAACTGAAATTTTAAAGTCCATCTAGGCCATAAACCGTAGAACCACATTGCACTTTCCGAATTCATACTCAAAATTAGAACCTCTTATTAGCTAAAGTCTTATTCCATCACTTTCATACACTGTCAACGATAAATAACACAGGCGATAAACCGTAACCATTCCTCAGGTCACCCATACATGAAGCCACTTCCTTGTTGACTAATACCACAATAGATTTCCGGGCCAAACCTCGATACGGACCCTCTAATCAGCTGAAATCACATCTGTTTGCATTTATTAATGACTCCAACGATTACCTAGAATTCAACGCACCACTCTGGTGATATGACATCTCATCACAGGCCTAAGACACAACTTGCATTATCCGCGCACCAATGATGGGCGGTCTGAACATACTCAAATCTTGACAAATGACTCAAACAAAAGAGTTGTAACTCAAATTCCTCAGTACCATCACAACACAAGGCTGGGACCCCGTCCCACATCATAGAAATAGAATACCTGTATCTACCCCGAAGGGTCTAATCTCCACGTAGCCTCGCTACAATGCGTGATCTTATCCAAACACTGTTACACATGAAGCACCTTAAGTCACCGTGCTCAAAAGTAGACAGCCACGCACAGATTGGTGTCTGAAACCAAGCAATCCATCACACCCACGGTGAAGTAAGTAATATACACCCTTCAATCCTGAAAGGACACAACCTATGCGCCATTCGCCGAGCAACACCCAATACGGAATTTCTTCAGAAACCAGGAAGCAAGACATACAAAATAACATATGGAAAACTATTTTCAACATCACACTGTTGCGGCGTGCAATCCGATCCAGATAACATACCCATGGCGGCGTGCCACCCGATCCATACATATATCTCACCGAAAGAGATGCACATCGAGCCAAATTTTGCTTATTACGACAAAATACTGAGTGCATAACAATATCTACATATAGCGTTGTAAGCTACAAAACTCAAACACAAATGAGGTCCTCCCTCCTCAACTTCCACTATGAATATCGATAGCACCGCACTATATGTGCCCACAGTCCGAAAATCATAACGCCTCACCGCATCGAAAAAGCAAATCATAGATCTCCCCAGATCACTAACAAGCTCAATAACGAGAGATTAAACCTATCCCTCAACAATACATCTCAGGGCCAACCAAGCCATCTCAATCTGAATACGTAGCCAATTAGCTTACCAACAAACTCATTACCAAGAAGCCTGAAGCTGCTTCTTCCACAACTATAACTCATACCGGAGCCGTACAATATGGTGCCCGACACCAAATCAATACCGAAAACCGGTGACATGCCCGGCCACAAGAAATGCATTTGAAAAAGAGTCCCTCAATATCGGAACTGAATCAATGGTAGAAACCTCTATACTGACATCTGTCAGAAAGACCCAATTAAGGAAAGCAATCCTTCCCAGCCGTCCGCTGATCTTTGGAATACCAACCACTCTGCTATATCATAATCCGATGCACCTCGCCACGCAACCAGTGGCATTTCCGACATAGCCCATAGCACAATAGTCTAGAACAACCCACATTGCGACAACCACTCTACAGCTCAGCATCATATACAAAATCTAACATACCAACAAAGAAGGACCCACTCGGGCCTCCAATCCCAATAGCCGCTAACGGTACCAATACACACTATCCACAACCACTACATAGTCTGAACATGAGAACTCCCAGTCATTCTTCAAAGATATTCTAAAATTCTCCTGTGCCATCAAACACACTCAGATATCAACAGTCGACCTATCAAACAAAATGCTGCAACACTATCGAAGTGCCATCAACTTAATCACATTGCCTTTTTTCTAAAACATATACCCTTGTCAAATCACTATGATTAGCAACACCGTTTCCTTATCATATGAGGATCATTCACCCAAATCCTCTGAAGATCGATTCCTGAATCACCGGCAGCTGCCCATGCCGCTTAAGAATTTAATAACTTTCCATTCCGAACTGAACCGAGCCTTACATATACAAGTCCCAATCCTCCACAACATAACGCATATACTATACCACATTAGGATAACATGAGAACTTTTATCTCCCTTTCGTGCCACCGACATCGACACACTCAACTAGTCAAGAACTTTCATTGATCCCATTCAGAAGAAAAATCATTACACACTCCATGCTTCGCATACCCATAAGAAATATACTCATCTTCAAACCACGGTAAAACCCAACATGAACATATCTGCCAACTCCATTTGTACAAGCTAAACTGCCAGGACTGAGTCCTTCTATCTAAACTGAGCTGAGCAAGCCATCAAAACTCAAGAGCATTACTGCAAATTGCCTGTAAAAACCCATTACTTCGAACACATACAAGGAATTAATCATATCTTTACCATACCGATTCGGTCTATTATCAAGATATTCCTTCTATCAAATTTCTCTTTTTATTCATCATCCACTTGATATTTCTCCCTTGCCGTAGCATCACAATGCCTCAATCCAGGCCTACCACACGAGACTCGAACATAAGACCACACTGTCTAAAACCCATAGGCCACCGAATACTCTCTCAATGCTTCCTAGAAATACCACGTTCCAGATTACTTTCTTGAAGAAATTCCTACGAATCGGAATTCGTTACTATTACTTCCCAGATACTGATACATGGAATCCCATAATTAGCATAAAATACCACAAGTCTTGATCTCTTCCTAATGGAAACACAGTCTCTAGCCACATACCCTACCTTAGACACCTGACGATTACATGCAAAATCTTGAGCACAATAAAACCATTCTCGAGAGTCATTCACTCCTATTCCAACTTCAAGTTACCTGACTTAACGAACAGAACCACTTGTGCCTTATTAGCACTTTGACACCGAAGGATATGGCCTCATTCTAATACAAACGAACATCTTCTCTTTTCTATACATTGAGCATTCTTTATCAACAACAGCTCAAGACATCCTATTGTCTTTACACATCTACGAAGCACCATATAACCTTTATCAAAATTTTTGCTTCACTCGTGCCATCCTCGGCTCATTTTTTTGCAACCAGGGCTGATCCGCCAGCATACCTCAAAAAAGGAACCAACATAGCACATAACTGTGCAATCAGCTAATCAATAACAACCTCCCCAACTTGGCTCGAAGCCATATATCAGGACACATTTAATAACCCATAATACTTTTACTCTAAAGATGCCATAATATTATAGTGAGATTAAACTCAAATCATCTACTAGATAGGAAAACACAGATCCTCGGATACTGAAATCATCTACAAACCTCGCATTCATCCCCACATCAGCTGAGTCCACTCTCTAAAGCGACCCAAATTTTCAAATTGCAACACGTACCTTTCAATTACACATGATATCTTATAACAATATACATAAGAATCATACCCCTTAAGAATACTTCGCAGGAGATAACCCACCTGCTTCGCCTCAATTTAGTACTTCAGCACACCTTCCACCATCATACACATAACACAGCCATTTGGTCTTCCTGAGTCTGAACTCATACTGCCACATGCAATGTACTTTACTTTCTAACTAGGAGACACGAAAATATTCTTCACGCACCCATAACTCGGGGCTACACAACAGATTACAATAGGAAACGAACCACTTAACAGTTCACCTACTATCCAGCAGACTTCTTCGTCACTACCAAGACATATAATAACATCTCGTCACATGAATACCAAACCACCATTCCGGCTAATAGCGACAATACCGAACATATAAGTTCAAAACACTTGCTCACACGATCAGCACCTCAGTGCTCAAGACATAGGCAAGATCCGGCCTCAAGTCCTCCAAACTAGCCCAACATCAAACTCATGGGATCACATCTCGCCCCTCGATCGGGGAATCACAAGACATCAGGGCACTTATAATACCGAGCGCTCATGTGCGAATAAAGGCATGTGGAAGGAATTTCAAGAGCTACATCTCAAGATGAATCAAGTACGCACGATAAGAATTCCAAGAAAGTGAAGTTTTCCTAAAGGTTCTGCAGACTCTCGAGGATAAATACAGACGTCTCCGTACCGATCCGCGAGACTCTACTAACCGGCTCATGACTCATGAGGCCTAGTAACCTAGGCTCTGATACCAACTTGTCACGACCCCAATCCTGGTCGTGATGGCACCCAACATAATTGCTAGGCAAGCCCGACCAATTACACTCTCAACCCGAGCATGAATCTCAAAACCAATTATTTAAATATCATTAACAACAATGAAGCTAAAAGATTAAGCTGAATATCGCGATAACACAGAATATACTCCCAAAGACCTGGGGTCATGAGTATAGAGCCTCTAACAATACAGTGTGACAAGACTCCAAATAATACAATGTCTCAAAACTGCGGAAAGATAATAAAAGGGATAGGGGAGGAGTCAGGTCCTGCGGACGTCAGGAAGCTACCTCGACAACTCCGGATAAACTCTGAAATCAGCAAAAACTCAGCTAAACTCCCGAGGTACCTGGATCTGAACACATGGTGCAGGGAGTAAAGTGAGTACTTCCAACTCAGTGGTAATAAGTGTAAATAATAACTGAGCGGTAAGAAATCTCATGAGAACACTCCATCATGCTATATAGTACAGTACAACCTTTTAATTCCTTGAAATTCCGTGAAAATCCTTTAGAAAACATCTAGCTCAGTTTAAAATCTCTTTTAAAAATATTCTTTTCCAACAGTAGGCATATGAATGCGATATCAGCTAGTGCAAGTCCGCACACAAGTCAGCCCCTCGGGCACATCACTCTGTCAACAAATAACACCAGTGTATCTGGTACACAGTGTAAGAAATAGCATGAATGTCAATGATATGAGAGTGCTAAATGTCATGCCACGTAGTACAAATAGGAATCAATGCGTGAATTCAATGCAATGCATATGACCGCTGCGGCGTACAGCCCGATCCATTTGGGTACCCGCGCTCACTATGGCGGTTCAGACTCCGGAGGGGCTCCTACAGCCCAAGCGCAATATCAATATCACATCGATGTGGCGTGCAGCCCGATCCATCATCAGTCCAGAATGCACATGCAACACTGCTGCGGTGCGCAGCCCGATCCACACTCAGTCCAGATATATGCACATAATCCACAGAGGAACAATCAAGTTTATCATTTTCAGTTCCAATTATTAGGAATTATAGCTTCGTTTAAGGCTTTCGAAATTTACTAATCATTTCGAGGCAGTGTTTAACTCAGGCTGATATCATGAAAACATGCTAAGCATCATGGAAACAGTGATAATAATCCCTAAGGGATCCAAATAATCGGCACGAAGCCCAAAACATGGAGATCAGCCCAAATCATGATAACATCAAGTAGTTTTCAGTCAATCACGCAGTAAAAACAACAACCGGGACGGACCAAGTCACAATCCCCAACCGTGCTCTACCCTAAGCTCATACCTGGCGTGCAAGTCACCATAATACAGCACTATGATGTGCAAATCCGGGGTTTCAAACCCTCAAGATATCATTTACAAGTATTATTCACCTTAAGCCGGTTGCAGACTAGTCCGCAATGCCCTTTCCTCTTGAATCGACCACTTCGTGCGTCGAATCTAGTCAAAACCACAACGAATACATTACTATATGCTAAAGAAACATAACCCAATCGAAATTACTCGAAAAATACTAAAAATACGAAGTTGGCAAAACCCGAGCCCCGGGCCCCCTTCTCGAAAAATTCCAAAATTTACATCTCTGGATTCCTCGTCTCACCACGAGTCCATACATATCAAATTTACAAAAATCGGATTTCGTTTGACCCCTCAAATTCCAAGTTTACACTTTCTTAGGTTTCAAACCTTAACCACCATTTTTACCCCTTAAATCCTTGGATTTTCAATGATTAATTCATGTTTTACACCATAATAACATAATCCGAGTCTATAAATTCATACCTGATGGAATCCCCTTCGAATCCTTTCCAAATTGCCCAAAATCGCCTCTTCCCGAAGTCAAAATGTTTTCCTTAACTTCTGAAATTCGTGAACACTGTTTCATTAAAACCCTTTAGAGATTTTCGCTTCTGCGGTCCACTGACCGCACCTGCGGTACACCTTATGCAGCAATTTGACCTCTTATGCGGTCTAACTTAAAACCATCGGGGACCGCTTATGCGATCCAAACATCTGCTTATGCGGTTTCCTCCAACCGCTTCTACGGTCTTCAATCCGCTTACGCGGCCCCGCTTATGCGGACCAAGTTCCGCTTCTGCGGAACTTCACCACCCAAGTCAAATTCGCTTCTGCGCTCCTTTATCCGCTTCTGCGGTGCATTTCCGCAGAAGCGGAAATACCAGCTGACAGCAAAAAAAACAAACCTGAAGCCAAATTCAAAAACTTCTCGTTTTAACACCCGTTCTCACCCCGAAGCCCCCGGGACGTCAACCAAAAGCGTAGACATGATATAATACCTTATTCAAACTTGCTCAAACCTTCGAAACACTATCTTTAACATAAAAAATCATCAAATTTCACCAAATCAAAGCGTAAGTTCTTGAAATGCACTTTCGATCAAAAACCCGACCAAACGATGTCCGAATGACCTGAAAATTTGCAGACATATCCAAAATCACCTAACGGAGCTACTGCAACTCTCGGAATTCCACTCCGACCCTCGGATCAAAATCTCACCTATCCACCGGAATTCGCCAAAATTCCATCTTCGCCAATTCAAGCCTAATTCTACACCGGAACTCCAAATTCAATTCCGATTTCACTCCTAAGTCACAAATCATCCCCCGAAGCTAACCGAATCATTAGAATTCACATCGAGCCTCCTAACTAAATAGTCAACTTACAGTTGACTTTTCCAAAACAAGCTTCCTTCTAAGAGGCTAAATGCCTCATTTTCAACTAAAACCAATTCAATTCTATCCAATTCATTCAAATACTGATATTGAAGCATAGAACAACATAATATTGGGAAAATGGGGCGGTAACTCACGTGACAACGGACCAGGTCGTCACAAATACTCTAGATGAAGGTGGCATTGGTTCAAATACATTGAGGATGTTTGCAGATCCCTGGAATTTAAATAATGGTAGTGGTTAAGAACTAAAAAAACATTATGGAGTGATTTTCTGAAAGCAAAGTACTGTCAAAGAGCTCACCCTATCTCTAAAAAGTGGAATTCAGGCCAATCTCAAACATGGAAAAAAATGATGTCAAACAAGAAAGAAGCTGATCCCCATATCAAATGGATCCTTCATTCTGGAACCTGCAGTTTCTAGTGGGATAATTGGCTTGGTATTGGAAATCTAGCAAGTTTCAGACAATAGGGAGGAAGGCTTGGTAACACTACAGTCTCTGCCTTCTGGAACTCAGGAACCTGGGACATCCAGAAGCTTAATGGTGTAGCCCCCCCCCCCACATGATCCCTGATATTCTCCAAGTTTCCATCCACTTCAATCCTCTTACTCCTGATAGGCCAATTTGGACACCTACAGCTAATGGAAACTTCTCATGTGCCTCTGCTTGGAATGTCATCAGGCAGAAAAAAGCCATTCTCCTCTCCAACAAGCTCACATGGCATAAAAGGATCCCCTTTAAATGGTCCTTTTGTCTTTGGAGAGCCCTCGAAAATAAATTGCCTACAGATGACAGGGTGGCAAGGTTCAGTTCCCCCACTATCAACAAATGTGTATGCTGCATAAAACCAGGAGCAAAAACTGTGGATCACATCTTCAGCACAGGTCATTTTGCTAAAACTGTTTGGAAAAAATATGCCTCTCCAATGGGCATTCAAATGAACCCTATTCCCCTCAAAATGCTGATCATCAAATGGGGGCTGTTGAGAAGAATTAACTCAGTCCAAAAGCTTATCCTTGACACCCTACCCATAATCATCTGCTGGAACCTTTGGAATAACAGGTGTAGCTCAAAGTATAGAGGCAAAACCTCCTCATTCATCAGAACCTGCTTCTCCATTGATTCAGACATCAATCGTCTGCTGAGAGCAACCCATGGGAATATCAACTGGCCAATGAAATGGCCAGAAGCATTCTACATCATTGAGAGCCTTAATCACAATATCAGGGTTCAGCAAGTTGTCTGGGAAAAGCCTATTGCATGAGTTGTTAAAATTAACAGTGATGGTAGTGCTTTAGGAAACCCAGGGAAAATTGGTGCACGGGTAATTATCAGGGATCACCATGGTATCTTTCTTCGTGCAATTTCTTCCCCTCGGGAGAAGGCACCAACAACCAAGCTAAAAACCAAGTTGCACTCATTGGTATCACTTGGTACATAGGTAATGGTTATACCAGGATCCACTTGGAAGCAGACTCCAACCTTCTGATTCAATGGCTCACTAAGGTCTCAACTCCCCCATGGAACATCTGTATGTATATTCAGAAGATCAGAGATCTGTGCAACATGTGTGATTCCATTTCCTACTCACATGTTTATAGAGAAGCCAACTACCCTGCAGACTCTCTATCCAAACTGAGACATTCCCTATCCTCCACAACTCACTACTATAACATTCATGACCTCCCACCCCAGATTAAAGGCCAAATCATCCTTGACTTCAATGGCACCCCTGCCTTCAGGCACAAGAAGACCAGTACTGTCCATCTCCCTCCTCTTATGTCCCATATGTACTCTAATGGTTATGGTTAAATTCAAATGCAAATTTTGGGACCCAATAACTCCCCTAATCCAAATGATCTCCAGCCTTTTCCCTAGCCAGATTAACCCTCCCAATGGTCTGCCTAATATTCTGTCTAAGTTCCAGTGTATGGTATCAGCACTTTATGTGCTTATTCCACTGGACCTTCCACAGAAAAATAGGGCAGGCCAAAGGGAGTTCATGCACCAAATAGCTTCACCACACACTCCTCAGCAAAAAACCTTTTTTCTAACCATGTTTGAATTCTTGCAGTTTCAGTATCTCCATAAGCTGCTCAGCTCCTTTGTTTGGTTCCAGGATGTGATCTCAGTCCTTGGGTTTCTACTCTTGAAACTTAAACAAGGAGCTGTTGTAGCCAATGGGGAGGAAGAAAGCAGTCACAAAATATGGGCGGAAATGCCAACCTTTCTACTGACCCTATGTTCTTTTGTTGCACGTACACTATCCAGTGATGGTTTTCTGATGCAATGCAGGGCTAAGGTCCACTATACCTTTTTCCTAGCCCTCAAAACACCCCATCAACACAGAAACTCATTCCCCTGCATCTGCATCTTCCTTTTCTCACCATTTACACTCCCCTTTATTTTCTGTTGGAGCAAAAAATGCATAATCTGCACAGTGAAAATGCAGAAACTGCAGAAACTGCAGAAAAGTTCTTTCCAACCTACAAACATTCACCCAACTCCCAGACCCCTACACTGTACAATCTGCAGGTTTCTATACATCTGCAATGATGCTTTCTCACCCTTTGCACACTTCACCTACCACAGAAATAACAGACCAACTGAGTGCAGTCTCCACAAGAATCTGCACTCAGTTTTTCCTTACAAACAAGGGGTTATAATTCCCCCCTGTACCTAGACTCAGGTCCAGCATCCCCAAGAACCTGGACTGTGAGCTCCCTTTTGCTAATAGCTTTGCTAATTTTTGCAGGTACTGGGAGCAGACTTGACCAACTGATGCACTCCCAGTCAGTGCTATTATCATCCCAAATGCTCATTCTGCTGGGAATGTACCAGTTGAATCAAGTCTCTCCACCCATCTCCACATATAATCTTTGGATAAACCTTTCATGGACACAATTCAAAGCATCCAAAATCTTCAGGAGGCCTTCAAATTGCAGTGCAACCTCTCTGAAACTGCAATACATTCAGCAGCATTACACACAACAGCAGCAACAACAGGACAATCATGCAGCATCTCCTGTTTCAATAGCCCAGCCTATTCATCTCACAGCAAACCTCAAGTTAAAATGGACGAAGGATGCAGGAATTGAACCACTACATTGCTTACTCTCATCTGTCACATCCATCAGGAAGAAGCAGCCATGTGTTTTCTCCTTTTTGCCTGTTTTCTTCCTACTTGCTTTCTTTGTCTTCAATGCCAAAGCAATGTGGAAGATAACCATCATCATGGGCCTTTTTTGTTCATCATCCCTTCTAGGACTTTTCTACATCCCTTATAGATGTAGAACTTGTTGTAGTATACGGAAGATCATCTTCCAACTCATTTACAAAGTAATTTTAGTTTCTTTTGTGCATTTTTGTATAGTTGACCTAGGCTTACTTCACTTGTATTTTGTACATCCAATTACCTATCACCTTTGGATAGATAATCGGTACATCATCATAGGTCTAAGTCACCATAGTTTTCAGGTGCTACTTGGTTATCACATGTGGTTTACCAAATGCATTTTCATCTTATCTGTGGAAATAAGGTTCAGGTCCCCCTCCACTTTTGGTGTACTTCTTGTTATATGTATGAAAATCAACCCTAGGCACAATGCTTAATGGACTCAGTTAAAAAAAACATCTAAACTAGACCCCTTCTGTGACGATCCGGCCGGTCGTCTAATGAGTTACCACTCCGTTTTCCCCATTTTTGTTTCTATATGCCTTAATTATTGGTTTTAAATGTGATCGGCTTGGTTGGCTTGGGTTCAGAAAGGTTTTGAGAAGATTTGAGACACTTAGTCTCTTTTAAGAAGGCTTAAGTTAGAAAAGTCAACTAGATATTGACTTATCTGTAAGAGGACTCAGATGTGAGTTCCGATGGTTTCGATAGCTTCAGGAGATGATCTGGGACTTATGAGTGTGGTCGGAATGTGTTTTCAAGGTCCGGAGTAGATTTAGGCTTGAATTGGCGAAATTGAGTTTTTGGCATTTTTTGGTTGATAGGTGAGATTTTGATATAGGGGTCGGAATGAAATTCCAGAAGTTGCAATAGTTTTGTTATGTAATTTGGGATGTGCGTGCAAAATTTTAGGATATTTGGATGTGGTCTGGTTTGGTTTTTGGTCAAAAGCGGAATGCGGAAGAATTTAGAATCTTAGGCTTGAATTCGATGAGTTTTGGTGGTTTTGATGTTGTTTTAGGGGTTTTGAAGATTAGTACAAGTTTGAATAAGGGTACAGGATATGTTGGTGCTTTTGGTTGAGGTCCCGGGGGCCTCGGAGTGATATCGGATGGTTGACGGGGAGTTTGGAGAACTAGTGCAGCTGCTGTATTTTGCTGCTTATGGTATTTCATCCGCAAGTGCGGTGCCGCATATGTGAAGGAAGAGCCGCATAAGCGGCCAGAGGTACGTTGGTCAGGAAACCGCAGAAGCGGCTAAGAGGATCGCATCTACGATGTCGTAGATGCAGGTGTGTAACCGCAGATGCAGGCAGCGGGGAACTTAAGTGATTTCCACAGAAGCGGATCAAGAACCGCAAATACGATACCGCAGATGTGGAAATGTCTAGTCAGATTATATTAATTCCTCTTTCGTGAGTTTCAGAGGGTTTCTCACTTTTAACACAAAATTTTGAAGCTTTGGGTGATTTTGAAGAGAGGAAATTATTGTTCTTCGTTGAGGTAAGGATTATGGACCCTAAAACTTGATTATTTATGATTAAGGACAAACATATCAGTGTAGATTCATGAAAATCTGTAGAAAAAGGTGGAGTTAGGGCTTGAGATTGTGAGACCTTCTAGGGATGATTTGAGGGGTCAAACAAACTCCGATTTTCGAGTTCTTTATATGTACAGACTCATGAGATGATGAAGAACATTTAGCTATAAAGTTTGTCCAGTTCTAAAGTGTGGGCCCGGGGGACGGATTTTGACTGATTTCGGGTTTTGTGCTTAAAATCGATATTTTTCAACTGGAATTCATTTGTTTGGCACAATTTGATGATAAAAATCTGAACTAGGTAGATTTGGAGACTCGGAAGTTGATATGAGAGGCAAGCATTTGCAGAGTAGCTTTTCGGGCTAGTTCGAGGTGAGTAATAATTTTAAATGCTGTCCTGAGTGTATGAAACCCTGGAATTTCTTAGTTAGTCCATCCCGAATAATTATTTTACTGTGTATTTGATAGTTAATTGTTTAATATTATTATATTTTGGACTAAATGCCATATGTGGGCTTCGTTCCAGCTGTTTGAACCCTTAGGGGATTTTTAAATTATATTTCCTTATTGATTGATTTCGTACTGGTGCTCAGTCATGCTATATTTTTACTATTTTCAAAACCCAGCTATGTTATTCTGTCTTAAACACATTAAATAATATTTTTAAAAATATTTTGAGCTGAGCTTCATATTTTACTGATTCCCAAGGGGCTTATGAGATTCTGACCGAGTAAGGTCGAGGGACTGTGTTGTGAGGATATTTTGGGTCGGGTTGTACGCCGCAGTAGTGACATATTGATTATGCTAATGAGGCTGAGGGCCTGAGATTGTATGCCACGAGGTGGCTTGAGATTGATATGAGGCTGAGAGCCTATTTATGATGCCACGAGATGGCTTTGATTATGCACTTGGGCCGTAAGGGGCCCCTCCCGGAGTCTGTACACCCCTAGTGACCGCGGGTACCCATTATGATATGAGATATAGCTCGAGGGGCTGGTATTGTTCTTTGACATTGCCCGAGTGGCTGGTTCTGTTGTTACTGTACCCGAGGGGCAGTTATTATATGTTTACTTATTGGTTGTTTTCCTGTATATTGTTTAACTGTTTAAGAGATGTTTATGAGATTTCATTGCTTAATTATATGTACTGATTTGTCATTCCTCTTTTAGCTTAATGTTGTGCCTTACGTGATTTTATATTACTCAGTCTTCATTTATTTTTATTACTCACTGAGTTGGAGTACTCACTTTACTCCTTCCACCCCTGTGTGCAGATTCGGGCGCTACAGGTCCTGCTCCTGAGGGTTGATAGTTCCAGTAAGTCTTTGGAGATTTACTAGGTAGCTGCTTGGCGATTCGCAGCCCAGTGCATTCTCCCTCTATCTTAGCTCTTTTTTATCCAGTTATTTAGTATTAGATTAGACTTCAGACAATTAGTATTATTTTTGATGCTCATGACTGGTGATACCCCGATGTCGGGCTGTGTTGGTTTTATTTCCGCAACTTATACTGTTATTTTGGGATTTTATTTGTATTAAAGACTTGAGTTTAATTATTCTAACTGCTTAAAGTGAATTAGAAGTATGTCGGCTAGCCTTGTCTTCACGAGAGGCGCCATCACGATCGGGTTTGGGTTTAGGGTCATGACACCTTCCCTCCTCCATCTTCTTCTCTGGCACTCCCCTCACCCCCAAAACCAATGAACCTTTTTCAAAACTTTTACTCTAAAGGCCTTTAATTATTCTGTATAAATCTGTAAATCGAGAAATTATTGGCACACCATCACAGAACCTCATCGGAAAGGCTCACCTTCGGCGACCTCTCTCTTCATCTCCTTCCCGCCTAGGTTTCCTAGTCTCTTTCCCTTTATCCTTTCTTTTATCGATCTCGCTTTTTTTTTTCATGAGTTTTTTTTATTTGCAGTACTAAATTGCCAAACAAAGAAACAAATTGTGTATTTTTTAAATTTTCTATTAGTTCTACTTGCTTAATTTTTCACTTAATTTGAATCTTACTGGAATTTTTTTAAAAATAAGTTTTACAAACAGCATCTCCTTGTTGAGGTGGTGGCATGAGGGTTGTGTTGAGGTTGTGGCTTGATTGTGATGGTGGCTATGGCTTGATTGGGGATGAAGAAATAGGGGTCCACATGAGAAACAATAAAGTAAAAAAATAATTTTATATATGCATCTTCACGCGCTCAAATATAAATTGAGTGAGAGACACCCATTTTGTCATGTCACCCACGAGCATCCACGAGACACATCAATGCCAAGTTGAAGTGTCTACTTGGTCATTGAGTAAGTTGGAGTGTGAGATAGACATCTGAGGCCAACTTTAAGTGTCTCTTTATGTATTTTGCCTAATTATAATCTAACCAATTTACCCTTCAAAAGTATATTTTTTCATGTCAATTTTATTTAAGTTTTAGGATGAAGAGGACATATGAACACGCTTTAAACACATGCATAAATGCAGAAACCTACATACAATTTCTTTATGTGTCTATCGGTCTGTGGAGTAAGATCCCTAACTAGTGACGCCAAAACTAAGCCATTTAATTTTATTATGGACCAAATGAAATCAACAATAATCTTTAATCTCAATATAAAATGGTTGGATTTTACTCATCCCACTCGACATGAGACGTGGTTTATTGGAATTGTAACGACCCAATAAGTCATTCTGAGCTTTACAATCCATTCAATAATTTGGGATCTTGAATGAATTTATATCGTATATTATGACTTACGTGTATAGTCGAATTTGATTTTCGGATGCTTCAGAATAAATTTGGATGACTGATTCTCATTTTAGAAGCTTAAGTTGAAAAAACTGACCGAGGTTTGAATTTTGAGAAAGAGACCCCGGAACGGTATTTTGATAACTCTGATGGGTTGGTATTGTGATTTTTGACTTTGGCTTATGCTCGAAATCGAATTCGGAAGGTAGGTTGATTTTTGTTATTTTTTTCCAAAAGTTAACAATTTAAAAGCTTACAATTTTGATAAGTTTGACCGTACGTTGACTTCATAACTATCGTGTTTGGATTTCTGTTTCAGAACTTGGAATAGTTTCGTTTTATCATTTGGAACTTATCCGCAAATTTTGGCGTCATTCAAGTTAATTTGATAGGAATCGTATTCGTGGTTGTGTTTTTAGAAGTTCTTGAGTTTCATGTTGATTTCATGTGTTTCGAAGGTCCGATTCGTGGTTTTAGATATTATTTTGATGATTTGATCGTACAAGCGAGTTCGTGTTATGTCTTTAGACTCGTTTTGATATTTGGTTTGGAGCCCCGAGGGCTCTGGTGTGTTTCAGACGTGTTTCCGAGTGTTTGGGAGAGTTTTAATATTGCTGAAATGATCAGGTGTTGCAGGTCTCACATTTGCGAGATATATGTCGCATTTGCAATACTAGGCTAAGTCTGCCAGGTTCGCATTTGCGATGAAGGGCCCGGTAAGCTTGTTTGCATTTGCAATCTTTTTGGTCGCATTTGCGAAGTGTCCAAGTTCCCAATTACAATGACAACAAGTGTTTGAGTTTCTTCGATTTTGCGATTGGTTGCTCGCAATTGCGAGGTTCTTATTTGCGGACCCCATGTTGCATTTGCAACACATGCGACTGGACAAAAAGTTAAGGGACGGGATTTTTAGTCTCATTTTCATATTTTAGAACCCTAGACGTGGTAGAGGGCAATTTTAAAGAGGTAGTTTCATACTTTCATCTACAATCATTGGGTAAGTGATTTATTTTTTTTATTTTCAACTATTTTACATGATTATATATAAGTTTTAACATCAAAATTATGAGATATCAATGTGAAATTTGAAAAATGAGAATTTGAGTTTCGAGAGTCGATTTGGACTCAGATTTTGAAACAGAATACATATATAGACTCGTGGGGTCATGAGTAGTTGGAATCTACCATTGGACCCAGATTTTGATTGGGTGAGCCCCGGATTGACTTTTATTGACTTTTGAGGAATTGTGTAAAGATTATAGCTTTATTTATTGGAATTGATTTCTCTTGCATTATTTGATGTTATTAAGTCGATTTTGGTTAGATTTATGTCGATCGGAGGTGAATTGTAAAGGAAAATCTATTTTGAGTATTGATTGAGGGCTTTTGAGGTAAGTATTTTGCATAACGTTGTGTGGGAAACTATCCCGTAGGCTTTGGTATGTTTGTGCTATTTGAACTACGTGAAAGATGTGTACACGAAGTGACGAATGTGTACGCAAATTATATATGAAAATTTGACCGGTTTAGGCTCTTAGGCTCTCATGTACATTAAAAAATAAAGTTGTCTTATCATGTTAAATCCTCCATTTATAAATTTACCCTTATATGTCTTATTTGAAGTTGATTAGCTCATGTTCTACCCTTTATTGCCAAATATACCCTTATATACCTAATTAAAGTTATTGTTATCTCGTCCGTAGTTGATTATCCTTAATTGAAATTATTGTTACCTCTTCAATTGTTTACCTATCCTTATCTGAGGTAGTTGTTACATGTTATTTCTCATATTGTTGAGTTACTCTTATTTGATATCATTGTTACACACTATCTCTCTAATTGTTGATTACTTATTCTTGTTTGAAACTATTAAAACTTGTTACTTATTTCATTGTGATCTCGTTCTTCCATTCTCTATGTTTAGCAATTCTTGTGTTGATGTACTTCCCGTACTCCCATGTTGTTATTATTATTGTTGTATTCAGTATTGTTGACCCGAGGGCTATGTGTGATTGTTTTATTGCAAATTGTGTGGAAGAAATATTGTAGCTTATGGGCACATATGGTGCGAGTTATTATATTGTATTGTTATGTTTCTGGCACACGTGTTCCAGTTGAGAGGATTGTCGGGGTGTTCACACGTAAATTGTTCGTGCTATTGTTATTATTAATATTTGCACATGAGGCATGACCAGGCGGGATATATATGTGTGTGTGGGGGGGGGGTGCGTATGTGACGAGACAAAGCAAGAGTATTATTATGTACGTGTGGTGAGACAAGGCGGTCATTTGCTTTATTATTGCACACATAGCACGACAAAGGGGCTACGTCGGGGATGATCTGTGATAACTTGTGATGTCCTAGGGCATTGTTATTGATGATATTAGTGTAGTGGTATGCCTACGTTGTGTGAGTCATGCATTTTTTACGTTTTCTTGTGTTATTTTCTATGTGTCATTCGTTGTCTCTGCTCTTATTTGTTGAATCGAGTTGTGATAGAACACTTGCACAATAATATACGTTTTCAATCACCCATATCGGTTTAAGAAGATGAACCCTAATACTTATTGATCATTTATATGTATTCTCGTATACTTGACTTCTATGTGAGTTATTACTACTATTGGCACGTGAGTTATCTGTGCGGTTACAAGATGTTGTTACTGCTAGCACGTGAGTTGTCTGTGCAGATATAAGGTATTGTCAATCTCTTAGTATGTGATTTGTCCATGCAGATATGAGGTATTGATGTTATTGGCACGTGAGTTGTCTGTGCGGTTGCGATTTAAAATATGGTCACACGATGCCAAGTGATTAGGATTCGTGACTTGGGACATATAAAATGTGGCTCTGAGGTATAGCACATCGGGAAATTTTTTGCATGAATCTTGTGTGAAAGTGGTTGATTCCATGGGTTGTTACCTTTTTTTACTTGGTTTAACCTGATTTTAACTATATTCAGCTTACTCTACGATGTTATTACTGGTTCGTTCCTTGTTGCTAATCCTTACTTCTAGTTTTCTATTGCAAGTATTGTTTATCGTTTTCACTATTCTTAGCTTATATTGATATTGTTCCCTATTAGTTTCACATTTATACTTGTACAGATTATTGTCACACCTCCTTTTTTTACCCCGAAAGGGGTTATTAAGGGAGTTTTTTCAATTTAAGTGACAATAGAAATGGAATTGTTTATTCAATTCAGAGTCGGCACTTGGGATGATTTATAGTGTCCCAAGTCACCGATTTAAAATTCCGAATCGAGGAAGTTTGAATCTGTTATACAGTCCGCGAAACACAAAAATTCGGTTAAGGAATTCTGTTAATTCGGGAGAAGGTGTTAGGCATTCTGGTGTTCTGTGATTTCAGCACGGTCAATTTAATCATACTTGGCTTGATTAAATTTTCTAATTACTTATTTTAGAACCTATGTGTATTTACCTCTTTTAGTTAAGAAATTATCTTAAGAAGGGTCACGCGCACTTGTACCCATTTGTTTGGCGCGTCAAAAATCATGTCACGCGTACGTGTCCACGATTAATAACGCTTTATTATTATTAAGAAAGTTTAGTTGAAGTTGCGCGAATGCATACTTCGATTTTACTTTTAAGATCGTAGTTACGTCACGCGAACGTGTACGCAATAATAATAATATATTAAATCGCGCCTAAAGCAAACTACGATGTCCATATTTTAAACTAAGTTAAAGTTCAATCTAAAACTACTTATTGTAAGTATGCTTTGGATAATACCCTGGACTTTTAATTATTTTGAGAGAAAATGGGCCAGCAACAGGTCCAATTTGATATATAAAAAAGTCTTTAATAGAGAAACAATGGCTGGTAGGCACTGGGCTCGAAGTGGAGCCCAAAAGTGAGGACAAAAGGGACAAGACCAGCCTGGTTTATTCCGTCGAATTCCATTGGGCCACTACTAAGCCCAATCTTTAAAGACGCACTTTTAGCGTTGAAAAATATTTTTTATATTAACAGAAAATTTAAGAAAAAATGTGCTGAAGATACTTGGGTCGAAATTGAGCCCAAAAAGAAAAAGAAAGTAGAAATTATTCACATGGGGCTTAGTTCAAAGTCGGCTGCCTCATCTGGGACAAACACCAGGCCCAGTTATTCTACACAAAGGACATTTAGTGTCCAAGCCTTGATTAGGCTTGATTTCATTTTTGTGCATAGAAATTAATTACCCAATTACTAAAAATGCAGAATATTAGTCAACTATTATAAATTAATTTGTTTAAACATGCTGCTAACACAATCAACAAGTGATCGACTCCTGAACTCATTCATGGACTGACTTAGATCTCGACATGCCACTACACTTAACAATTCAAACACATAGTACAACGTATGTTCAATAACCTTTGGCAAAGTCCCAAATAATTACAACTACTAGGAATAGTAAACTGTTAAACCACACATGGATGAATTAAACTAACTTGGTGTCTAAACAATTTGAATACACTAGCACCAGTATCAACAGTATTTAATCAAGACTGAAAAGAAGTTACAAATTCAAATGAAGAAGAACAATAGAAAACATCTAGCTAAGTAAAAGCTGGAGTCAAATCCCAAATCAACATGTTATAATTCCATCTTTATCACTTCAAGATCATGAACATACCTGGATACAACAAAAGAGAATGAAATAAAACTTCAAGCTAAAAATGAGTAAGGATCAGCAGTTAGTCAATAGCAATAACAACATACTCAAACCCAGAAACGAGAAATCCAAAGAATGTTTTTTTCTTCCTTCTAAAGTCTTGCTAAAGAAAATCAGAAGAAAATAAAAATCCGCTCTCAATGGAACAATGTAGAACTTTTTTGAGTCTTTTAGGGTTCGGAATCTCCTCTTAATCAGTGAAGGAAGGCTCTATTTTATAAGCATCTAAAAATGCCAAGTGCTGAAACAGAAATCAGGAAATTGTTCCCTTTAGGCACAAAAGCATCTTTTAACAAACTAGGACAACTGGCTGTCCCTTATTGGTTTCAGCATTTTGTGCTAACCTAATAAGGCCAGCTTCCCCTATTCTAGAACCTTCCCACATGGTTTTATCCTATTTCATACTTACTCACCCTTCAAACAAACCCCTTAAGTTTTTTTTATTGTTCAATTAACCCCTACAAGTTCTAAATGACTTACAAACTGTGGAAAACAGACACAAACAGGAAAATATCAATAGACAAATCAAAAGAAAATAACAAAGCTAAAGGTATGAACATCTGAAAACTTAAAATAAACCTAACCTCTAAAATGAACCAAATTTATAATGAAACTCCACAATGTTCTTCAGACTAACAGTTTTGATGATGATAATACAAGATGACTGAATACAAACTAAACCTAGGCTAATTAGGCATTAATTAAACCAAACTATTTAAAATTTAAAGTAATTAAGCAATTTTAAGCATACTAACAAATCAAGACAACAAAGATACCTAAAACTACCATAATAAATTAAACTATTTTAAGAGTTAAACTAATTAAACCAATCATCATACTAATCTAGTGAATCAAAACGACAAAAAGATAACTAAAACTAATAATACTAAACTACTTTACGAGTTAAACTAATTAACCGTGAGCTAAACCAAATTAACAAACCCTAACAAAGAACTTGGTTGAACATGATTACAAATAAAACAAGCAAACTAAACTAGAAAAAAAAAAGAAATTACTGACTCGACCTAAAGAGAAAAGAAAAGAAGGGGCAGTGGTGATATTACTCCATTGAGTGGAAGGAAAACCGAGGGTGATTTTGACAGCCTGCTCCGGTCCGATTGGCCATTCAAAGGTCTTTTCCTTCAAGGGATCCGGCCTTGCATGGGTTCCGACCGGATCTCCTTGACAGAAAAGACTCATGAGATGGCTAAACATAGGTAACCCCTTAAACTTGACTATTGAGGGAAAAACAGACCCAAGGATTCGAAGTGGTCTGGTTGTTTACTAGATCTAGATTTCCGATTTTTTAGGGGTAAGCAATCACTAAGGGATTTGAGTTTAAAGGGGTGTGCAGGGTGTGAGGTATGGATTTGAGTTGGTTTGGGAGTAATCTGGGTGAATTAGGGTTTGGTTTGTATTCTAGAATCGACGAGTTTGGGTGGTGATTTGGTAGAAGCTGATGATGGATTAATGTTCCCGGGGTTGTGGGGAGTGTGGAGTGTGAAGGACGACTTTGGGATTGTTTAGTGACGGGCCGCCGCCGTGAAACGATTTTCGGTGGGCGGCGGCTAGAGTTCATGCTATGTGATTTTGGAGAGGAAAGGAGGACAGCTAGGATTTGTATATTAGAGATGTGGTGGGGAATGAAGTGCTCTCTAGGGTATAGGGGAGGGGGCGGAGGGGGGATTAGGATAGTTTTGTAGTAAATGGGCGTTGAGTTCCCAACCGTTGGATCATCAGAGATTAACGGTTGGGATTGAAAGTAAACTATACGACGTCGTATGGGCAAGGGTTGGTGTTGGACTGGATTTGAATAGGGAAATTGGGCTGGTTGGCTAGGGCAAAAAGTAAATGGGCTTTGACACACTTGGCCCAATTCGATTCCAAAGTACACCTTCTCTTCTTCTTTTTTTTATTTATATTTTTGACTCAAATTTAATTAAATACTAATTACCAACCATTAATGATCCTAATCATGACCCAATAATAAAGTTGATTTAATTATCTAATTCTAATACTAAAATAATTAATTGATTTTAGATCTAATGAATGAAAAATACTAAAACTAGAACTAAAAAATGGAACAATATTATGTATATATTTTTTTTATTTTGTTTTGTTGATGCGATTAATTAACAATTACACTAAAATTCAACTACCAAACTAAGAATGCAATGCATGAAACTCGAATATAATTTTTTGGGTATTTTTTATGCTTTTAATATATGCAAAAATGCACCTAAAATGCATATAATTAAATAAATAGACCAAAAATTTTTATAAAATAAAAATAAACTACAAAAATCTATTTTGTGATTTGTAGGAGTATTTTGGGTTGGAAAAAAATCATGTGCTCACAATTATGATGTCTAGTAGGTGTCTTAATTGTTTCCCGTAACTACTCCAGTCTTACTGGGTACCGCCATGGTATACTCATGATACTCTTTCTGCATATTTTTGTATAGATTAAGGTACTTCAGAGTTGTTGATCATTAGCTAGTTGATCAGGCATTGTTGTTGAGGCTCAAGGTATACCTGTCGTCACATTCGCAGGCCTCAAAGTCACCATCAGAAGTTTATTTTGTTGTCACCACCCCAATTTCCCTCTGTAGGATGTCGTGATGACACCTAGTCTCTAAGACTAGGTAAGCCTAACACTTGATGATTAAATAATAGCTTTTTAACCAAATAACTATTAAGCATGAAACAAAAGCTTTTGTAACAAGCCAACAATCACAACATGATACAATATCCAAAAACTGGTAGTACAAGTCACAAGCTTTCTAAGAATAACTGTAAATAAGGAGTACATCACTGCTCTAGAATAATGGGAAACAATGGAAATAGCATATAGCAGAAGGTGGCTTTGGGCCTGCGAATATCGAGCAAGTATACCTTAAAGTCTCTAACAGCACAAACATATAACTCAAACCAGCTCAATCATAAGTACCTGGATCTGCATAAAAATGTACAGAAGCGTAGCATGACTACACCATAGTGGTACCCAATAAGTATCAAGCCTAACCTCAGTAGAGTAGTGACGAGGCCATGTCAAGACACATACCAGACATGTAAACATGTGTCAGATATAATATAAAGCTAAAAATAAAAAGAACTTCAATGTAAGATCAATAGCAGGAAGATCATAAATTTACAACCAACAGTGAAACAATAGAAGCACGAATGGCTACAAGAAACAACTAGGCAATAAAATAATGACATGGTTAAAATATAGATGAAGCAGGCGAATTCGAGTAAGGAGAACCAATGACAACTCGACCAATCAAATCGTTCCCAATGCACAAGTCACAACAAGAACTACTTGAGGTTCTACTCCTCGTAAATCTCAATTCATAAGTCATAAATTCCTAATCTAACAAGTATGGCACCTCATGCCTACATTTTTTCAAATTACTCTCACACAAAAAAGTTCACGTGCTATCATTTACATTGTATCCATATAAATTGCTATATAAAATATTTGAAAGATTTATTTATATACCACAAAACATAATTAAAAATCTTGAATAAAGTAGGAAACCGAATGAGAAAAATAAGTTTATTTTAGAAATTATTTGGGTGAAGAAAATATCATTTTCAAATAAAATGAAACCTTGGATAAGTTACCGAATTAAATATAGAATTTATTAAAATAAAATATAATGACAATTTTTAAGTAAAGATAAAATATCAGATAGGGTAAGGAGTTTAGTTTGAGAAATCAAATTAAGTGAAATGGGACCACTATTTAGAATAGTAAAGTACAGAATAAAACGACGAGCTCCCACTTAAGAATCACGTAATATATGCATGTTAAAATTTCTTTTACTTAAAACTGTTATGTTACTAATAACTCAACAAGGCATGAGATAATGACATTGCACAGTAAATTCATCATGAAATCAATTCACCAAGTAATCACGGAAGCACAAATTGACACATTGAAGTAATACAATAGTGTACGAAGGATGCACGACTCACACAAGACACATCAAGAATAATGAATACAACACACAAGATCCGTTGTGGCATGCAATCCGATCTCACCATACAAACACAACCCTCCCTTATTTCATCATATCAAATCAAGAATAACATATAAAATCTATTGCGGCGCGCAACTCGATCCCACCATATGATCAGGATCAATATCATAATCCTCCTTTATTTTACCATATCAATATCAAAATCATATATAAAATATGTTGCGGTGCACAACCCAATCCCATTGTATCAATATCAGATCTTCCCTTATTCCACCATATCACAATCGTTGCGACGTGCAATCTGATCCACAAACAATTGAAATCAACAACAATAATCCAATAGTTAAATTGTCACGACACCAGTTCACCCTCCATGAACATGTCGTGATGGCACATAGTTCCTACAACTAGGTAAGCCTAGCAATGCGGAAATTAGTATAACTTGCGGAAATATTTAATTAAATTAAGCAAGACTAGAAGAAAATGGTATATAAGTGCCACATGGCATATACAACTCAAAAACATAATGTGAAAGTCTACAATCCCATCCCAAAACCCGGAAACTCACGGGAACCACGGGCTAAGAGAAATGTAAAATACTGCTCTAACTCCAGAATGTCTAAACAACTGAAAGAAAAGATAAGCTAACTACTAAAGTTGGAATAGAGTAGAGACCCCTGGTCTGCAGACGTGGCAGATATACCTCGAAGTCTCCGCTAGATCTCTCCGCCTCGATGATAGTACGCCTGGGTGGAGGAACCTGGATCTGCACATGAAAAACATGCGCAGAAGGGGCATGAGTACACCACAGCGGTACTCAGTAAGTGCCAAGCCTAACCTCGGTTGGGTAGTGACGAGGAAGGTCAGGGCCCTACTGAGGTTAAGCAATAAAATATAAATCAACAGTATGAGAATAAGCAGTAATAGTGAGTACAACAGTGGAATAAAACAAGCTAAACAAGGAATATCAAATACACAAAGAACGGAGCAACCACAGAATAAGTACAGCTCAATACCAATTGTAACAATGAGGATCTCCCAGGATACTGTCATGTAGTCCTTTTCTCAACTGTCCAGTGGATCTCCCGGAATATCGTCCCGTAGTCCATCATATGTGTATATCTGAAGGATCTCCCGGGATACCGTCCCGTAGTCCAACTATCGATGTGCAGGGGGATCTATCGGGAATCTAACCCACAATCCCAAAGTAAATGTGCAGGGGGATCTATCGGGAATCTAACTCGCAGTCCCAAAGTAAATGTATAGGGGTATCTATTGGGAATTGAACCCGTAGTCCCAAAGTAAATGTGCAGGAGGATCTATCGGGAATCAAACCCGTAGTCCCAAAGTAAACAAACAAGGGGGGAGCTACCGGAATCCCACATCCGTAGTCCCAATGTAAATGCGCAACCACAACCAGAAGATATTCAGAATATGAAGTACAAAAGACAAACATCAGGTAGTACTAGCCCAACATGCTTCATGTAGTACAGTCAAGGCAACTTAAAGAATTAGGCAAGTTAAATCAACTAAACATGCTTTTCTAATCTAACACATGTTATAACTGCAAGTAAAACAAGGTAAATATGAAGGAAACTTAGTCTCAATATCTTAAGTAAAAACCGGATTTTTCAACAATTAGCTTAAGTACGCGTCCGTCACCTCACGTACAAGTCACTCAATTACCACATATCATATCCTAAGGGGAAAGATCCCCCACACAAGGTTAGACAAGCCACTTGCCTCGAACCCGCTCCAAAATCAACTCGAAATCACACATTTGCCACGAGTATCCGACTCCAAATGGCCCAAATCTATTCAATTAAATTACATATCATAAATAACATCTGAAGCAACTGATTCTACTATTAAATTCAAAGACAACAGGCGAAATTAGGTAAAATAACCAAAATGCCCTTCAGGCCAACATCTCGGAATCGAATAATTTTTTACATTTTAGAACCCTCGTACTCTCACGAGTCTAACCATATAAAAATCTCCCAAATTGGAGGTCAAACACCTACTCAAAACTCAATAGTTTAGCCTATGAAGTTTCACCCAATGTTTTCCAATTTTTTTATCCTCAATTCGAATTTTAATGATGGATTTAACTATATAATGATGAAATATAACTATAAGGGACTAAATAAACGTTACCCAATAATCTCCTCTTCAAAACCCTCTCAAAATCGCCCTTCCCCGAGCTCAATTTAATTTTTCTAACTTTTGAAAACTAACCCTCGAAATCTCTATATCTAAACAGTAGTTTTCGCTTCTGCGAACAAGGGACCGCTTCTGCGGTCCCGCTTATGCGAAAATGAGTCGCTCCTAAGACTTTCACTAAAGAGCCAATGTCCGCTTCTGCGGACCAACAACCACTTATGTGGTTCCGCTTCTGCGGTAAAACAAACGCTCCTGCGGTTTCCTTAAAATGCCCCAAATCCTCTTCTGCGGTTATTTTCTCGCAGATGCGGTCCCGCTTCTGCGGACCAACCACCGCATTTGCGAAAACTAAAAGTCTTGACCAAAACCGCTTCTGCGATCCTCCACGCCACATCTGCAAAACTGCATCTGGGGAACAACATCTGCGGTTCCCAAGCCGCAGGTGCGGAAATACCAGAAGCAGCAAAGACTGATACTTCCAAACTTCCAAAATTCTTCCGTCAACCAAAAGTACCAATAACATCTAATACCCTATTCAAACTTGTACCAATCTTCAAAACACCTTACACAATGCTGGAAACCCAAATTAATCCATGATTTAAGCCTCAGAACTTCCATTTTTATGAAAATACGTTTTCGATAAAAAACCTAACCAAAACACGTCCGAATAAACTAAAATTTTGCACACACATCCCAAATGACACGACGGAGCTACTGCAATTTCCAAAATTTCATTCCGACCCTAGGATCAAAAACTCGCTATCAGACCGGGAATTTCAAAAATTCAAACTTCGGCATTTCAAGCCTAAATGAGCTACGGACTTTTAAAATACATTCCGAACACGCTCACAACCCCAAAATCACCTAACAGAGTTAACGGAACCATCGGATTTCCATTTCGAGATCGTCTTCATACTGTTCTGACTATGGACTATTTTTCAATACTTAAGCTCTTATTTAGGGACTAAGTGTCCCAAAACTCTCCGAAACCCAATACCGAACGTCCCGGCAAACCAAAATAGCAGAAATGAACTTAGGGGAAGCAGTTAATAGGGGATCGTGGCATTACTTCTTAAGACGACCGGCCAGGTCATCACATAAATTTACAAAAATTTCTACAATCAATGGGTATGAGTACACGACTATAAAGGAACCACGTAATAATCAAGGAATGCAACAATTATTACAAAAACAATAGGACACGTGAACCACGTGACAACTAAGGTGTGCAAGTACAACATTTTAGGCAATTAGAAAATAAGCACGGAGTCATGCAAAAGACACAACAATTAAGAGGTAACAAGACAATAGAAAGGCAATAACTTCAACCAAAGCATATAAGAGATAAATAACAAGTAGGAAGAAGAACACTGCTAACAATGTCAAGTAGAGCATGTAAGAGTAGATTAACAATGAAAGATATCATATGCTATGAAACTTCAATTAAAGGTATGGAAAGTGTCTAGATACTCGAAACCGGTCAAATACCACATATAGGCCGTGTACTCACTCGTCACCTCGCGTACACGACTTTCAGATAATACGAATAATACAATTAACCCAAATCCTAAGGGGTATTTCCCCCATCCCCCACAAAGTTAGGCAAGATAATTACCTCAATTTGCCAAATCATATACTCAAATTAGCATTTTCTTTACAAATTTATCTCCGCTCGGCTCAATCTATCCAAAGACAACTTAAATACATCAAACAATGCAAGGGAAAGCAATTTCAATTAACAAAGCTATGATCTTTATATAATTTCCAAAATGTCAACAAAAGTCAACCCCGGGCCCGTCGGTCAAATATGGGTTCAACGATAGGTCTTGACTACCCATAGCCTCACGAGTCCATAGATGTAATTCGTTTTTGAATTCGAGTTCAATTCGACTCTAAAACTTCAAATTTTTATTTTTCAAAACTTTGACAAAATCTCCAAATTTTCTCTTAGATTTTCATGAATTTGATGTTTAAATCTAATATATAATCATGAAATATAATTGAAAATAGATTAGAATCACTTACACAATAGTTTGGTATGAAAATCTCTCCACAAAAATCGCCTCCTACCGAGTCTAGGGTTCAAAATATATTAAAATGAAGTTAAGTCCCGAAGTGCTCAGCTATAAACCAGCTGCAGATGTCGCATTTGCGACCTGGGATTCGCAAATGTGAACCGCACAAAAATGAGCATTTCATCGCAAAAGAAAAACATGGGACTTTCTGCTAAAGTCGCATTCGCGACCCAATTCATCGCAAATGCAAAGACAGCTGCCATCGCAAAAGCGGCAGGCATCTTCGCAAAAGCGAACAACAACACTTCGCAAATGTGAGGGAATTTTTCGCAAATGCAAACTCTTCCCCAGCAACACAGGATTGCAAAAGCGACTAAGTGTCCGCAAATTCGATGGTCGCATTTGCGACCTTTTCATTGCAAATCTGATGACACCAACACCAGCACACACAATTCTCAACAAAATACTCCGGAACCCATTCGAGCCCTCGGGGCTCCAAACAAAACATCCATACAAGTCTAAAAATATAATATGAACTCGCTTGCGCGATCAAAATACTAAAATAACCTCTAACATCATGAATCAGGTGCCAAAATGCGTGGAAATCACCATGAACTTCAAGAACTTCTAGAATCGCAACCAAGCATCCGAACCACATCAAATCAACTCCAAATAATACCAAATTTTTTAGGCAAATTTCATATGACAAAACAGACCTATTGCAATCCGAACTCAAGAGCCTTAAAGTCAAACCTTGATCAAACATAGGACAACTCCAAACTTTTAAATTGCCAACTTCTGCCAAATGGTGCCAAAACCGTCTGGAAACATCCAAATACAAAATCGGGCATATGTCTAAGTCTAAAATCACCATTCGGATCTACCATAACCATCGAAACTCTGATCCGAGGTGAAATAGTCAAAAGTAGAACCTTGGTGAATTGTTTCAACTTCGAGCTTCTCAAATGAGAGTCACCCCTTAAAATCATTTCCGAACCACTCAAAAATCAGAGCCGATGATGCACCCAAATCATAATACACTATGTGAAGTTACTCATGACCTCAAACTGGCGAACTGGATGCAATTGCTCAAAATGATACGGTCAGGACGTTACATTTGTACTTGTTATTTCTATTCCGGAATAGTTGTACTTAGAGATTTTCTAGTGATTTCAGTAGAGCTTATGACTTGTACTGCCGTTTTTGGGAAGCATGTTGTTGGTATTCCATTTCAGTAAATTATATCAGTGTATCGGACTTGCTTTAGTATTTTCGTTAATTATTTCTGTTAAGTTATTATTAAATATTAGGCTAACCTTATCTTAGATACTAGATGCCAACACGACATGCTACAGAAAAAAATTGGGGTCGTGACAGGAACTCTTTGCAGAATCTCCTTTCTAATATCGTATGCTTTTGATGACTTATTTTTATAAATTACTTTCCAAGAAAATAAATAAATAAATTAAAAACAAGAGAAATTAAATAAACCCATGAGACAGAAAAATGTTTGGAGGTGACGAACTGGTTGGATTTGGCAAAATTTTGGTATTGTAAAACATAATAAGATCTAATGGTAATTTATGGAAAAAGAATTAGATTATTTAAAGAAATTACTTAAAGAAGATATTCAGTAAGTTAATCAATCATTCAAAACTTTTAAAAAGGATAATTTAGTCATTTAGTATTTTTTTACAAAAAATTAAATAGGTTAAAATAAATTTTACAAAAGAATCAAAATAAGAGAGATAAACGTAATATTCAAAATCACAAGGGAAGTGGGTGTTTAATAAGTTCAATTAGAAATGAATTGATTAACAGTCCTTTAAACATGGCGGTGGATTAATTAAGGAAACTTGTACAAGTGTTTGAAGGATGCTTAAGGTGTGTGTGTGTATATATATATATATCACCAGATTCTAATTTAATTTGTGGTGTATATTTCAGGAATAGCAGCAATTCTCATTGCTAATGCAATTGTTTAAAAATTGTAAGGACTTGAGGGGGTTTTCTTGGATAGGTTTGGCATCTATATTCTTACCTACTCTCAGCATTTAATAGTTTCTTGATTGTCAGTCACCTATATCCACCGGCCTCTTCAGGTTTGGCTCTTCTGTTCTCTCTACTTTTTCAAAAATAGTAAAAAAATATTTATACAATTTGATTATTTATAACGTAAGTATAGGTTTTTTTTTAAAAAAAAAGTATTGACTTATTATTTGATAAAAATATAAGTTACATGTAGGGATGGAGCTAGAGTGCCAATGCAGGGACGGAGCTAGAGTGCCGCCAGCGGGTTCGGCCGAACCCAGTAGCTTTGGTTCAAACCTTGTATTTGTTTTTAAAAATTCATTGAATATGTATAAATTATTAATTAGAACCCAGTAACTTAAAATGATTAGAATTCCAAACCCATAAGCTTGAAATCCTGGCTTCATCTCTGCTTACATCCTATTACAGGTTAATCTACACTCATAATATTAAAAAAATATTATTAGTGCATATAATTTAAAATATTTCTTTAATTGAATGTAGTTCGCATGTAAAACGTCGAACGTGTTCGATATGGTTGGAATCTAAAGATTTATAGAGTTTAACTTTTGTAAAATAACCGTGTAAAAAAACTTTTATTACTATTTGGTTACGTAAATGATAATCACAAATAATTATTCATAAAAATTAAAATTAATTACACTAAAAAAAAATAACACAAATTATCTGATAGAGTGATAGGATATACGTAAACGTTAAACTCATGCATATATTGTGTAGCTGAAGTGGGGACGAGGCGAGTCATGAAAATTTGCTGCTTCATTGCATGTGGGGAATACGCAATGCAGACAGTAGCTAGCTAGTATGAAACAAAGAAAGTAGACATTTTGAATATGTCCTAATATGATTGCTTGGACGAAATCCCTAATTTCCACATGTTAACTTTGTTCTTGGTCAATCACTACCCATATTTTCTCAACAACAAATAATCATAGTTCTATAACATATTCGAATCAAGAATTTGAAGTTTACGAGTTCTTACTGCAATCTCAAATTGATATTACAATAATAATTAAATTCACGAGCAAATACTATAAATATTTAGTGAATTTCAAAATATGATTATAGAATCTGAACAAAAGATTTTGAATTCATGTGGACCTGTAATTAAGCCGGTGATCCACAACATTACTACTATACCCCATTATTAATTTTTGCTAGTCAGCAACTTGGAACTTTTTTGGCGATAATTTCTACTCCCTCCGTTTCAATTTATGTGAACCTTTTTGACTGGGCACGGAGTTTAAGAAAAGAGAGAAGAATTTAAAATTTGTGGTGTAAAATAAGTCACATATATTTTGTGTGGCTATAAATCATTGCATAAAAGTAAATTGTTTCCAAATAAGGAAAGTGATCATTCTTTTTGGCACGGGCCAAAAAGGAAATATGTTCACATAAAATAAAACGGATGGAGTATTAATTCTCCTTTTTGGTAGTTGAGCTATCTATCCTTACTTGAAACAACTCATGCCTAACCCCACACTCCTTACGAAAACTGGATTACATACTAACACCATGCTGTTAATATATCTATATATCTTTCTTGTATCCATTATATATGCAGGTATTTCCTATTCTTTCTTACTCATTCCTTCTTCCCTTTATTTCTTTAAGAAGCTTAGCTCCCTTTTGTTTTCTTTCCTACCCTCCAAAACTTACTACATAAAGCGTCTTCCCTTTCTTTTGCCTTTGATTAAGACAACTCCATACAATTATTTTTCTTCTTGGAGGTTTAATTTGTTCAGCTTCTTGTAGACTTCTTCTTCTACTTCAATCTTGAACTATTTGTTTTTTTTTTTAAGAAGCTTAGTACAAAAATGTCAAATGAAAGTATAGAAATGGAAAAAGAGAGGCTAACAGCAGAGATGGATTTCAAAGATTCATCCTCAGTTGTTATCAAAATTCGGCGAAAATTGCCCGATTTTTTACAAACTGTAAAGCTTAAATATGTTAAGCTAGGGTATGGTTATTCATGCAACCCTGCTACTCTTCTTCTCCTCGTTACCGTTTTGCCTATGGTTACCCTCACTCTTATTCAGCTCACCGGTCTAAAATTAGACCGGTTTTCTGATATATGGACAAGTCCAACTTTACTTGTTGACACTTCAACCGGTCTTGCCGGTTCAATAGTGCTCTTTTTCTTTTTAGGTATTTACTATGTCAAGAAACCTAGAGCGGTTTATTTGGTTGATTTCGCTTGTTACAAACCTGAAGATGAGCGAAAAATGTCCGTGGATTCGTTCTTGAAGATGACGGAAGAGAATGGCGCATTTACTGACGAGACTATAGTATTTCAAAAAAGAATAGCTGAACGTTCTGGTTTAGGTGACGAGACCTATTTTCCTAGAGGGATCACATCCAACCCACCAAACCTGTGCATGAAAGAGGCACGAGCGGAGGCCGAGGCAGTTATGTTTGGTGCATTGGACCAACTTTTTGCCAAAACCAAAGTCAAACCAGAGGAAATTGGTATTCTCATAGTGAATTGTAGCTTGTTTAATCCAACACCATCTCTCTCCTCAATGATTGTCAACCATTACAAGCTCAAAACTGATATCAAGAGTTACAACTTAGGTGGCATGGGCTGTAGTGCTGGTCTAATTTCAATTGACTTGGCCAAACATCTATTAAAAGCAAATCCAAACACATATGCAGTTGTTGTTAGCATGGAGAACATTACATTAAATTGGTACTTTGGAAATGATAGGTCAATGTTGCTATGCAATTGTATATTTCGTATGGGAGGAGCAGCTATGCTTTTGTCTAACAAGTCAAAAGACCGAACCCGGTCTAAGTACGAGCTGGTCCACACTGTTCGAACCCATAAAGGAGCTGATGACAATAGCTATAATTGTGTGTACCAAAGAGAAGATGACAAGGGAGTGATAGGTGTGTCACTGGCTCGTGAACTTATGGCGGTAGCTGGGGATGCTCTAAAAACAAACATCACCACGTTAGGCCCATTGGTGTTACCGCTTTCGGAGCAATTCAGGTTAGAATTGAACTCATTGCTTTCAACTAGAATGATGTATAGTCTTTTGTTTTTTTTTTAAATTAACTGTTCTACTTTAAAGTCATTCATATCCTTTGCCTAGGGGCGGTAAATGGGTGGATCGGATGTGGGACGAGTTAAAAACACGTAATACGATAATGGATAAGTTATCCGACCTGACCCATATTTCATACGGATAAAAAATGGGTTAACCTACGAATATTATGGATATCCATATTATCTATGGCTTAATGAATATGATCACTTTAGGGAGAATTCCTAGTCTCTCAAACTCGAGGAACCACTAGCCTTGCCTTTAACCCTAACGAGCTCCAACTTAAAATATACGGAGGGTAATTTGAAATTATAGTAAAAAGTAGAGGAATAAATTTAAACTTTTTCCACGAAGTATTTTGAAATGTAAAATCCACCTAGGTTACGTTGGAGCTCCATGAAAGTCGGACAAATACGAGATAATTTGTTAACAGTAAGATTACTAGGGTTCGAAGTATAATAGATAGTAAAAATAAAATTTTCGTAGTGTACCTATAAACTTAGACCTTTTTATTTAAGATATATATATATATATATACATAACAAATTCATATTTATTCTGAATCTACTGACTTTAAATTCTGGGTTCGCATCTAATTCAGGTTCTTCGTAACCTTGGTCAAGAGGAAGATGCTAAAAGCAAAAGTGAAGCCCTACATACCAGATTTCAAGCTAGCATTTGAGCATTTCTGCATACACGCAGGAGGGAGAGCAGTTTTAGATGAAATACAAAACAACCTAAACCTAAGTGATTGGCACATGGAACCATCAAGAATGACACTACACAGGTTTGGAAACACTTCAAGCAGCTCATTGTGGTATGAGTTAGCCTATTCAGAAGCAAAAGGAAGAGTTAGCAAAGGGGATAGAGTTTGGCAAATTGCATTTGGTTCTGGTTTCAAATGTAACAGTGCTGTGTGGAAATCACTAAGGGAAATTGATTGTAATGAAGTCAATAGAAATGGTAACCCTTGGGCTGACTGCATTCAACGTTACCCTGTGAAAGTTGCCCTTGCCAAGACATAGAAGCGTAGAGAAGACAGAGTCAGAATGTGAAGCTTCTTTGTTTTGAATTTGCTATCAAACCCATAGCTTATCTTAATTAGCTACTGGGTATATAATTAAGTATTCATATATATTTAGTCGATTATTTAATACGAAAGTTATTGATTTCTTCCGAAACCATACTTAATGATCTAGCTCCACTTCTATGGAGACATAGATTATATGTCAATATTTGGCGAATGAAAAATGGGATGCTGGCATAATTAACTGTGGTTAGTAAAGAAGAATCATTCTTGTTCACGCAAGTCTAGTTTCAACTTTTAGGTGGGAAGCCTGCCTCATTGATTATGGTTCAAGAAATACAACTACTATTTATGAGTGTTTCACATTCTCCTTTTGTTCTTTAATTATCTTCTCACTTTAACATGTTGAAATTATACTTCCATTACTCCAGACTGTCATGCTATAATTCTACTCCATCCGATCACTTTTTTACTTATTC
>MU699572.1:0-11375 GCA_026770625.1 Nicotiana glauca | reverse complement strand
ACATATAACTCTAAATTATCTACATAGAACTTTAATTTAACAACTAACAATAGTCATAGATTTACAATCAAACTAATATCAATCAATTTTTACAAACCAAACTACGAGCAATTAAACAAAATTAATATATTTGTTTTAAAAAATAACAAAGGAGGGTGAGGAAAACTTACCTGCCAGTGAAGGGTCGTCGACGGATCTGCAGTTGATCGCCGACGCCGGCGAGTTCTGCTAGTTGATGGCGGCGGCGGATTTGGGTGGAGGGAATTTTGACAGAGAGAGAGAAGAGAAATGAAGAAAAGAGAGGAATGAAAAGAATGGGTGACTGGAGGGCTTTTAAAAAAACATTTCCGACCGATTCAGTCGGAAATTTGGTCAAAATAGTCAGCCCTCGTTTTACTAAAAAATTGTGACCGAATCGGTCGCTACTTATTATTACTATTTTTAATTTTTTTTAAATTATTTCCGACCAAATTGGTCGCTAACAGCGACGCGGAATTTTCCGCCAAAGATTACGACTGATATAGACGGGATATTAGTCGTAACTATTATTAAAAATTAAAAAATATATTTGTATGCATTTTCCGACCGATTCCGTCGGAAATTTCCAACTAATTTTTTCCGTCGGAATATTTCGGTCGGAAATTGGCCGTTTTTTAGTAGTGAAATCGGGTTTACGATATTTAGGCGGACAACTCATTTCCTTTTGGGAATTGAGTTTGGAGTTTGAAGAGTCGCCACCTAATGATTAAGTGCATTAGGATACTAAGAAGGGTTTGAGTTGGAAAACCAGTTTGGGTAAGGGCTAGAAATTATCTCGGGGGGAAGGGGTTAGGCACCCCCCAAGATCCACTAGTCTGGTTCCTGGCCACGCTACAATTTTGACTTTAAGGCAAGTAAGCATACGAGACAATTTCACATAAAGACCTCAAGTAGATATGTATAATGTTTACTAAACATGCTGAAATTAGGGACTATGTGATTTTCTAGTTATTTGAAAGAATGTCTAAGTGCAGAAAAATGAATATAAATAATCAGACACGGAAGTGGGTGAGCAGAATTTTTTTTAGAATAAGATGGCAGTGCACAAATTAAAGGGGAAATTTTAATGACTAAAACAAAATACAGAATTTTTTAAAGAACTGAAAATTGACAATCTAAAATAATCTCATAAAGGGAGGGAGGGTCCTAGGTTTATAAAATACATGGATCATCCACTCAACACCGATAGCCAATCAAACGCATGGTGTTATCGCGTGATCATCATCTCCATGTCTACCATTCCCACCCCGTTAAGGTATTAAAGCGCGAAATAGTATCGTTACTTATCGCATCCTATTACCCGCCCCAATCCTATAAGTCTCGGAGGCAGTGAGACTACTAATCCTAAAGAAGGGAGTTGGGGCTTTTTAGAATTTTAAAAGGATAAAAAGCTAGGCGACAGGCAATAACAAATAGCATCTAAAAGGGAAGCACATAACAATTAAGGCTCAAGTAGGCCTCCTTATCCAAAGTAGCAAATTATTTTGTATGGCTTACAAATACTGATTAGGTCTTTAATTAAGCAAAGTGTAGGATATGCTGATTTATCACATATTTTCCAGATGAGGAGTCCGAATTAGCCTTGACTAGATGTAGTCATCAAAACTGATACAATTAATCAATTACCTACTAGCTTGCCTAGGTGAAATAATTAATCACTTTAATTAAGCAAAGTGTAGGATATGCTGATTTATCACATATTTTCCAGATGAGGAGTCCGAATTAGCCTTGACTAGATGTAGTCATCAAAACTGATATAATTAATCAATTACCTACTAGCTTGCCTAGGTGAAACTTATAGGCAGGATATCTAACAATGTAGGAGTATACTGATTTTAAGGAAAAGTTTACTGATTCTAGAAAGGGACCTGCAGATTTTAGGACTAATTTTAGATTCCATAACAAAGCCAATTCAGTTAATTTAGTCCTATAGGCATGGTCTCTACGTGACGTTGACTTTAACAGTAGCAATAATTCTATAGGCATGATCTCTAAATTAATTAGTTATTATTAAGCCTAAAGTTGTTTGCCTAGTGACGTATACATGCAGAAATACCGAAAGACCTATAGGCATGCTTTCTAAATACTGAAATGCAGAATTGTAAAGGGTCCTATAGACAGATTTTCTAAATGCAAAAAAATGCAGAGATTATGCAGTCCTATAGGCAGGTTTTCTATATGAAATATATGCAGAATCTAAAACAGGATTTTTTATAAAAAAAAATGCACGATCTAAGGCAGGATCTCTATATGAAAAGCATTGAAAAATGCAGAACTTGATATGATTTGCAGAAAGTAATACCTAATGAGCATGATGTCTACCCTTGTGCATACAATAAGTAACCATTCCCCCATTTTTACTATATACCCCATAGTTATTACAAATTATTACAAATTGAATGAATTAGAAAAAGAGAGAAAATTACATCAGAGCATTCCAACTACATCTAATCAGCCTAATTCCGACTCAAAGTTCAATAATATGAGATAAACTAACTTCCAGGATCATAATTCCAAAAGACTTTCTCATATTTGGGGTGTGTCAAAGTTCCCAAAAGCCTAAAAGGGACTCAGGGCAGTGCTTACACCACAAACACATTTTAGAATCAAGAACATAGTACAGTATGGAAATGCCAGCTCTCAGATGTCCAAGTTCAGAGGGAGCTCAAGGTCCTAAGGCAAGGCTCAAAAGAGAGGGGTAGAACTTAAGATTCTAGGAATAAGTGTAAGTGCACAAGGGGAAGGGAATCAGGGAGAGACAGGGCAAGCTGGTGGTCATGCCAGCAATTGGGATGCTGGCACACCCCTGCCCAGCCTGCTAGTCAAGTATTGGGAGTTAGGATCCATTGTGGATTAAGCCAAGGCCTGGGCAGTAATGAGGATATTGTCAGGACAAAAGCATAACTCAGCACATAGAAGGGAATAGGGGTAGATGATTCTTAATAGAAACAGAAGCAAAGAAAGGAGATATGGAGCACAAATTACAGCATATAAATAGCAAAGTAAACAAGAAATCTAAAACTATAAAGTAAACACATAGGGGATGAGGCAGAAGATTTAAATAAAGGACATACCAGTTTCACAAAATAAGTAAGCAAAAATAGCCTTGAAAGATTCAAATTTCAAACAACAGTTCCAAAAGATCTCCAGCAAAGCAGGATTATAAAACAATATTGCAAGGAAAAAGTGAGTTCAGTGTGTGAGTTGGTGTATTTTTGTGTGTTTCTGATTTATGAAAATTGATTGATTATAGAAAGAGGGAGGACTAGGTCCTTATATAGTTTTAAAAATGAGTAAGGCATGCAAAAAGTGCACAAACATAGAAACCAATCAATTAATATCAATTAAGACAACTAGACTCCTTTAATTAGGGGGTCTAGGTCAAACGACTAATTGAGATGGAATTATGAGGGAAAATCAGTTTACTAGGGCTTTGTTAAGGAAAGTAAACCATGTAGTGCACAAATAGGGTCAAGTACATAGTTAGTAATTAAGGAAAGATAGTAAAAATAAGGTATCAGTTTGAAAATTAGTCAAAAGGATCCTGGATCCAATTGTAATCACAAAGACCTTCAGGTAATTAAGGAAAGAATAATTCAAACGTTGGTACAGAATCATAGAAGAGATACACAAGACCAAATATTTAAGGAAAACATCTCAAAGGGATCAAAATAAACAGTCAGTAGGGTAAAAAGGGGTTCAATCGAAAGAAATCAGTGATGAATCACTAGCATGATTAAAGGGATTTCAAAATCGATTCTTGGTTGGTGAAACCTATTTCAAGGGTAGTAATTCTTATGTATAAAACACCTAAATCAAAAGAAAGAGTCCTAGAAAAAAGTTTAACACTGAAAATTCCAGATTCACAAACAGAAGGATTCAAGTTTGATTGCATGCTCATAATGAATCCGCAAACCTAGGGTCCCCAAATTGGAATCCTAATATCACTTATCAAAGAATATCCCCAAATCTTTAGGGCTTCAAATATCATCAGAGGTAAGCCATCAAGGTCATTGAGAGAGGCACACATACATAAACAAATGTAGAAGAAAGAGAAGCTACGCATTTTAAAACAAAAGTAGGCAAGAACATTCTTAGCAGGAACATCAACAAAACTCAGTATGGTGAAAAAAAATCAAATAGCACAGAATTAAACACATATAGCAAAGAGTGAGGAACAACAAACCAAGTTAACATGTGAGCAAAGAACAGAAAAAGAAAGTCCTGCATAATCATAAAAGAAATAAGAGAACAAACTTGAGCATAATAAAAATAAACATACGAGCATAAACACACATAAAGAGAGCAAAAGAGTCAAAAAAAATTTGGAAGCTTTTTCCAGAAACCCTAAAATCGGATTTGAACGGTTTTGAGAAAGAAAATTTGGGGAAAACCCCTTAAAATGTCAATTAAGGACCAAGAATGTCACAGATCTAAAAGAAATGAATGTGTATAAAACCTTAGGAGGCTTAAAAATGGCAGAGAAGATCCTAGAATAAGAAGGTCTTGAGGAAAGTCGGATCCTGAATCGAAGAGATTCATATTTCCTTGAACACGCCGGAAAATGGCCGTAGAGGTTAGGCTAGGCACTTACCAGCACATGGTGTCGGTTGTGCTGATACTACACTTCGCAATCTTTTGTGCAGATCCTGGTACTGGAGCATACATACCTTAGCTTGGGCTTGCTGCCTTCAGTCCATTCGGAGACCTGAGGTAGTCCTACAGGCGTCCGCAGGCCTTGGAGTCTCCTACTATCTTTTCATTCTGTTCTTTCATGTATTCCAGAGACAACATTGTATAAATCTTTCGGACCTTTATTTGTAGTAATCCTAGACAGTATGTGATATTGTGACACCAGTTCTGGATAGTCTATGTTTAAGGATTTGTATTGGTAATATTTAAATGGTTATATTTTGTTCTTTTGCTTATTTAATTTTATTGTTTATATAATGTTGATTCATAAATGTTAAAGGATTAAAAATAGGGAAAAAGGTAATTAGTTGGAATGATTGGCTTGCCTAGCTTTTACTAGTAGGCGCCATCACGACTCCCGAGGGTGAGAAATCCGGGTCATGACAAGTTGGTATCAGAGCTCTAGGTTGCTTAGGTCTCCAACTTTGACTTGGGATCAGTTTTCTCAGCTATTTTTGGAGAAGTTTATTCCCATCACTCAGAGGTAGAGCTATCGGAGGCAGTTTGAGCGTCTCCAGCCGGGTTCTATGACTGTTACTCAGTACGAGACCAGTTTTATTAATTTGGCCCATCATGCTCTTCTTATAATTCCCATTGAGAGAGAGAGAGAGAGAGAGAGAGAGAGAGAGAGAGAGAGAGAGAGAGAGAGAGAGAGAGAGAGAGAGAGAGTGTGAGTGATGAGGTTCATTGAGGGACTCATTCAGCCTATTTGACTTCACATGGCTAAGGAGACGGAGAGCAAGATTTCCTTTCAGGATGCGGCCAATGTGGCCAGGAGAGTTGCGATGGTTATATCACAAGGGAGTGTTCAGGGGTCTGACATGAGGCCTCATCTTTCGGGCAAGTTCGGTGGTGCCTCATCTAGAGGCAGAGATTCTTTTGGTAGAGGCCATCCTCCTAGGCCTTTTCTATAGCACTTCAGGTATCTCACAGTGCTTTAGGTGGCCGTGGTTCTCATATGCAGTATTCTGATCAGCAGTCCTACAATGCACCACCAGCTCCTATCAGTGCATCACCTCTCTAGAGTTTTTGAGGTGGTCATTCAGGTCGTCAGGGTCACAGTCTCAACAGCCGAGGGCTTGTTATACTTGTGGCGATACGGGACATATTGCTAGATTTTTCCCTTTAGCGTCGAGCATCTCTCAGCATCAACGTTACCATGCCATGGTTCAGGCACCAAGTGTTCCACAGCCCACTTAGCCAGCTAGAGGTGGAGATAGAGGTACTAAAGATGGAGGTAGAGGTATTAGAGGTGGAGGTCAGGCCGCTAGAGGTGGAGTCCATCCGGCAGCAGGCCGTCCCACAGATGTAGTTTAGGGTGTTGGGGCCCAGCCCCGATGTTATGCTCTTCTAGCTAGGTCTAAGGCTGAGGCTTCCGATGCAGTTATCACATGTACTATTCTGTTTTATAGTAGAGATGCTTCAGTTCTATTTTATCCAGGATCTACATAATCCTATGTGTCATCTTATTTTGCACCATATCTGGTCATGCCTAGTGATTCCTTGAGTGCTCCTGTATATGTGTCTACATCGGTAGGTAATTCTATTATGGTAGATCATGTCCATCATTCATGTATAGTTGTGATTGAGGATCTTGTGACTCGTATAGATTTGTTACTTTTGGATATGGTTGATTTTGATGTCATATTGGGTATGGACTAGTTATCACCTTACCATGCTATCTTGGACTGTCATGCCAAGACTATGACCTTAGCCTTTTCGGGGTTGCCTCATTTAGGGTAGAGAAGGACTCCTGGTCATTCTACCCGTAGTGTTATCTCATATATGAAGGCTCGGCGTATGGTCGAGAAGAGGTGCTTTGCATATTTGGCATATGTGCGTGATTCTAGTGCTGAGATTCCTTCTATGGATTCTGTGCCTGTTGTTCGTGAGTTTCCTGAGGTTTTTCCTTCAGACCTGTCGGGTATGCCACCCGACAGGGATATTGACTTTCGCATTGATTTGGCACCAAGCACTCAACATATTTCTATTCCATTGTATCGTTGGCCCCGCATGAGTTGAAAGAATTGAAGGAGCAGCTTCGAGATTTGCTTGATAAGGGCTTTATTAGGCCTAGTGTCTCACCTTGGGGTGCGCAGTTGTTGTTTGTTAAGAAGAAGGAACGATCTATGACAATGTGTATACATTGCCGATAATTGAACAAGGATACAATCAAGAATAAGTATCTATTACCGAGGATTGATGATTTGTTTGATCAGCTTCAGGGTGCCGAGGTATTCTCGAAGATTGACTTGAGATCTGGCTACAATCAGTAGAGGATTAGGGCATTCAATATCCCTAAAATAGCCTTCCGCACTCGGTACGGGCACTATGAGTTCTTAGTGATGTCATTTGGGTTGACAAATGCCCCAGTAGCTTTTATGGATTTCATGAACCAAGTGTTAAAGCCTTACTTGGATTCATTCGTGATAGTCTTCATTGACGATATTTCATCTATTCCCGCAGTCGGGAGGAGCATGAGCAACATTTGAGAGTTGTCCTTCAGACTTTGAGAGATAGTCAGTTGTATGCTAAGTTTTCGATGTATGAGTTCTGGTTGAGTTCAGTTGCGTTCTTGGGTCATGTTGTATCAGTAGAGGTTATTCAGGTGGACCCGAAGAAGATAGAGGTAGTCAAGGACTGGCCTAGACCCGCATCAGCTACGGAGATCCAGAGTTTCTTGGGTTTGGCAGGCTATTACTGTCGGTTTGTGGAGGGATTTTCATCTATTGCAGCCCTGATGACCAGGTTGACCTAGAAGGGTACCTAATTCAGGTGGTCGGACACGTGTGAGGAAAGCTTTCAGAAGCTAAAGACAACTTTGACTACGATGTCGGTGTTGGTTTTGCCCAAAGGTTCAGGGGTATATACAGTTTATTGTGATGTATCTCGTATTGGACTTGGTGCGGTGTTGATGCAGGATGGGAATGTCATTGCTTATGCTTCACGGTAGTTGAAGATTCATGATAAGAATTATCTGATTCATGATTTTGAGTTAGCAGCCATTGTTCACGCGCTGAAGATTTGGAGGCATTATTTATATGACGTGACGATGTGAGGTGTTCACGGATCACAAGAGTCTGTAGTATTTGTTTAAGCAGAAGGAACTAAATTTGAGGTAGAGAAGGTGGTTGGAGCTGTTGAAAGACTATGATATCACCATCTTATATCATCCGGGGAAGGCCAATGTAGTGGACGATGCTTTGAGTAGGAAGTCAGTTAGTATGGACAATCTTGCATATATTCTAGTTGGTAAGAGACCACCTGCTTTGGATGTTCAGGCTTTGGTCAATTAGTTTGTGAGGTTAGATGTCTCTCAGCCCAGCTGTGTGTTAGCTTGCACAATTTCTCGTTCTTCATTATTGGAGCTTATTCGAGATCAGCAGTATGATGATCCATATTTGTGTGTCCTAAAGGACACGGTGCAACACGGTGGTGCCAAGCAGGTCACGGTTGGGGATGATGGAGTTTTGAGGATGCAGGATCGTATATGTGTGCCTAATGTGGATGGTCTTTGAGAGTTGATTCTAGAGAAGGCCCATAGTTCTCGGTAATCTATTAATCCAAGCGCCGCTAAGATATATCAGGATTTGCGGCAGCATTATTGATGGAGGAGGATGAAGAAGATATTGTTGTGTATGTGGCTCAGTGTTTGAATTGTCAGAAGGTAAAGTACGAGCATCAGAGACCTGTTGGTTTATTTCAAAAGATTGAGCTTCCCGAGTGGAAGTGGGAGCATATCACTATGTTCTTTGTCATTGGACTTCCCCGGACTTAGAGGAAGTTTGGTGCAGTATGGGTTATTGTTGATAGGCTGACTAAGTCAGCGCATTTCATTCCTCTGGCAGTCTCCTATTCTTCTGAGAGGTTAGTTGAGATCTATATCCGAGAGATTGTTCTTCTTCATGGTGTGCCCATGTCTATCATTTTTGATCGAGGTACGCAGTTTACCTCACATTTCTAGAAGGCAGTACACCGTGAGTTGGGCACACTGGTTGAGTTGAGCACAATATTTCATCCTCAGACGATAGACGGGCAGTACGAGCGTACTATTCAGATTTTGGAGGATATGTTCCGAGCTTGTGTTATTGACTTTGGAGGCTCGTGGGATCAGTTTTTGCCTTTAGTGGAGTTTGCTTATAACAACAGTTACCAGTCGAGCATTCAGATGGCTCCTTATGAGGCTTTATATGGTAGGCAGTGTCGGTCGCTGGTTGGGTGGTTTGAGCAAGGAGAGGCTCAGTTGTTGGGTACAGATCTAGTACAGGATGCCTTTGACAAGGCCAGGATCATTCAGGATAGGCTTCGTACAGCTCAGTCCAGGCAAAAGAGTTATGCCGACCGTAAGGTTCGTGATTTGGCATTCATGGTCGGCGAGTGAGTGTTGCTTCAGGTGTTGCCTATGAAGGACGTTATGAGACTTGAAAAGAAGGGCAAGCTTAGCCCTAGGTTCATTGTCCCATTTGAGATTCTTGATTGAGTGGGAGATGTGGCTGACACACTTGCATTGCCGTCGAGCTTATCAACCGTGCATTTAGTGTTTCATGTGTCCATGCTTCGGAAGTATCACGGCGATCCATCCCACGTGTTAGACTTCAGCACTGTCCACTTGGACAAGGACTTGTCATATGAGGACGAGCCGGTAGCTATTCTAGATCGGCAGGTTCGTCAGTTGAGATCGAATAGTTTCCCTTCTATTCGTGTTTAGTGGAGGGGTCAGTCTGTTGAGGCATTGACCTGGGAGTCCGAGTCCGATATGCGGAGCCGTTATCCTCATCCTTTCTCGGACTCAGGTACTTCTTTCTTATATCCATTCGCGGACAAACAGTTATCTTAGAGGTGGAGAATGTGATGACCCAAAAGGTCATCACTTGTTTGGAAATAAATTCTGTGATCCGAGGCCTTAAAACCTTCCTTTTTGTCTCACCTTGATTTAAATACCTTAGTTTTGTGAAATATAAATTATTCTGGACTAATTTTTAAAGGCTAAAACATAAATTATTTTGGACTGGAGAGAATATTACTGAAAGACTTGTTACAGTAACTTAACTACTAGCCAACTCAATATCTTGACTGTCAACACTTCATCCCATTCATTCTGTATTAGTTTTACTGCTTTTCGCCGCTATCATAGGATCTTTACACAAATAGCCGATCATATTCACTGTTTAACTTTTTTAATCATTTACATAAATTATACATTGACTATACATAATTATACACATATAATACAAAAATTATGCATCTATTATACTTTCACCGACTATTATTAGTTTAAAGGATTGGGGGGACAAATATTTGAGTTAAGTCTTCTTCATTTTTTCACCTATGTGTTGGACCTTGTCCAACGAAATCCCGAAAGGCCTAATTGAAAAAAAAAGGGGAATCGAACATCACATTGTAAATAAATCTTTTAAGGCCTCATACACTTGTCTTTTTCCCTAACGCTAAAGTCGAAAAAATGGCAAGGATTGATCCTAAGTTAAAGTGCAGGCAGGAGCCATGTCGGTGAGGGGGTTGTAGATCGTGTACTGTCAATCAGTTTAATTTGTAGTTTGTAATTAAAGCAAAAAGTAGTAGTTGACTTATGTCAACTATGGTAAAAGTTTATTAATATTGAATATTAATATAAATCATATCAGTTTATCACGAATTCACGTTTAAGTGAATTAATCAGATGAGAATGCAAATTAATAATCGTAGTTAAGAAAAATGTAATTTATTTGCAAATACATATTATGCATATATCCCTTCCGTTTCGAAAAGAATGAACCATTTTCCTTTTAGTCAGTTTAATAAAAAATGGACCCTTTCTAAATTTGAAAATAATCGAACTTTAAAATTTTATTTTAAACCTTAATGAGATGATTTATAGCTACACAAATATTTATTGATTATTTTAGGTCATAAATTTTAATATTTTTTCTTAATGTTCGTGCTAATCAAATAGATTCAAACGAATTAATGAAAGAAGGGTTGAATTGTAAGCAACTGACGTGGATAAATTTTTACTGGCCAACATTTAGCCGATGGAGGGAACATGTGGCCATCTGCTTTATAAATTATAGTGGTCCTATTGACCTCAAACTCTAAAAAGTCTTCCAAATTACCCCATTTGTTTCAATTCAATCCAATTGGGAGACTCCACTTTTTTTTCTTTGGAATGATCACTTTCCCTAAACAGAAGAGAAGATCCATGTGGGGAACTTGTACTCTTTAGAATCTAGATAACTAATGTCATATTGGCCTTTCAAGGTGATGTTAGGTTTAATTAAGATTAATTTTTGTACATTCGTTGTAACGAGAGGCTGAACCAGAATTTGAAACTTATGGGTTCGGGATTCTAGTTCTTTTAAGGAAAAATTACTCTAAATGCATATTCAGGCAATTTTAATTACCCGTTAATGCCCATTCCAATTTGNTCAAATATGAATAAAAGTTTTTCTTCTATCTTTCTCATTTCATAATAGGATGTGCTTGTCCATTGAATATTTTTTACATTAATTTATTCTCCATTTCAAAATATTATATAGTATATTATTATAACATATCTAAATTTTAGTATAATTGATGACGCGCAAAATTGAGTTAATTAGATTATGTGACAGCTAATATTATTTAAGTTTAATAATTGAATTAAAAAA
>MU699571.1:0-13837 GCA_026770625.1 Nicotiana glauca | reverse complement strand
AAATGGTGGCCTAATAAGGCCTATTTATAGAACAAAAATGGGAGGGAAATTTGAATTAAATATTCAGATTTCCCACCCCGACTCTTTTTAATTGTTTTTATTTTGGTATGCACAAATTAGCCGTGAATACACTTGAACCCTTGCTAGAAGGTTCTAGTGTATCCTATATTATTCTATTTAAGCCTAAATGTCCTTATTACCCTCACTTGCTAGTGATTTCTACCTATTTACCCTTTAGGTATACCTAAGATACCCTTTATTATTTAACTAATCACATAAAAACCAAGCAGATTTGCCTTTAGTACCCTTACCCTTTCAAATTATTTCCAGAATACCACTTATCCCTTCCCCTTCTACCCCTGTCTTTTATTCCTATTTACCCGACCAAACTCTAGGTCAATTAGGCTTTGCAGTCGAGGTCAGAACAGTATTTAACAAATAGCCCCAATTAAGTAAGCTTTACATTATAGCCAATTTAAAGTTAAGTAACCCAGAAATAACCACTTTGCAGACATAGCCCTAATTACGACCAAGTAACAATTAGCTCCTTTTAATTAGTCAGAAATCCAGAAAAGGTCAAAGAGTCAAAATTACATTGCAATAACAGCCAGTATTAAACATCTTACAGATATAGCCACATAATGATTAAACATTCGATTAACAGGACTCAGAGGACAAATTGGATATAGGTTGAATCCATTAACAGAATCGTTCAATCAGAGTTAGATCTATTCAAGTAAGAAACTTAAACGGATATAAAGCATGCAATTTTAACTAATGACTTAAATCAGAAAAGAAAATATATAAACACATGGTCAGGTTTTCATGATTGAACAGAAGGGTTTGAGCATGTAACAGACTTCATATTGTACTCAGGAGGATTCAGAAACAGAAAGAGTAGAAGAAGTTGAGAAACAGAAGCACAAGTAGAGAAAATAGGGTTTTGGGTACTTAGCTTTCGTGTGTTTTCTTTTCTTTCTTTCTATTTTTCTTCTTTTTCTTCGTTTTTCTTTTCTTGTTCTCTTCTTTTTCTTGATTTTCCGGCATCAGAGGTCCAGAGGCCATTGTTCTTTCTTTTCTTGATTTTCCGGCAATCTTATCGAGTCTTTTGTGCCAAGACTCTTAAGCACAGGAGTATGAGTTCACCAGGATGGTTTTCTGGACTGAGAGTGTTCGCCGGAATAGAGTTCCGGCGACACACTTTTCAATATTCGAGAAGTTTGAGGCTTATTCGAGGGATTCCACCTAGTGGAGGTTGAAGAGGGTGAAGAGACGGTCCCGGGATGTTAATGGTGGTGAATGGTTCAAAGTGTGGTGGTCGCCGGCTAGGGTTCCGGCGAACCATTTTTCTAGATTTGAGACGATAGGGTGGTTTTGGTCGAGGTTATGGTGATGGGGTGAGAGAAGAAAAGAAGAGGGTTCAGGGGTGTGGAGGTTGGTTGGAGAAGACGACCAGTGTTGAACCACCGGTAGGGTTCCGGTGGCCCAAGTAGAGAGAAGAAGAAGATGAAGGGCGGCTAGGGTTATAAGGTTGAGGGGTATAATGTGTAATGATCTGAAGGTGTAACGGTGGTGTATAGATATATTAGAGGTGTGATGGTGATTTTCAGCCGTTAGATTAAGTCCGATGAAGGGCCAGGATCTATTGACATCACATGACGTCGTGTGATTTAATTAAGGTTCTCAATTTCATCCGTTAGATTAGCCAAACGAATGGTCCTGATCATTTTAGATTGAACTATGTCGTTTTATTTAATAGACAACCGTTATTTCTGGGCCGTTTGATCAATTAATCAACGGTCCAGATTTAGTTTTTATACGACGTCGTTTTGCTTTTGTACATGCAGGCCGGTATTTATCTTTTGGGCCTGGTCTATGTATTGTGTTGATTGGGCCACTGAATTTATTATTTGGCCCAATTTCTTTGTATTACAAGTTGTATTTTGTATTTTATTTTTGTATTTTCTTGTATTTTCGTATTATATTATTATTTTTTTTATTTTTATTTTTTTATGTATTTGTATTACTCTTGTATTTTATTATTCCTTGTATTTTGTATTTTTCTTTTAATTTTCTAATTTTCTAAAATTAAGGGTAATTTTCTTATTATATTTTTTGGTATTTTCATATTTAATACAAAAATGTATTTTGTTTCTTTTCAACAAATACTGGTATTTCCACACAATTATCAACAAACTACGCACTAAAAATCATTTTTATTATATTTTTGGAATAATTTGCTTTGGGGCAAAAATCACGTGCTCACAGCAGTTGGCAAGACCTTTGAAAGAGAAGTTCTCATATATAAAACACATAGACATGTCAAGCAAGCATGAGGTCATGCTAATTATGAAAGACTAGTAAGAAAGTTTCAAAATCACAAACGCAGAAAAAGGTTCAAACTCAATCCATAAACTCAGAGTGAGTCTGAGAGTTCAAAGTTTCAAAGTAGAACCCTTGTCCAAACATAAAACCAAAATTTGCCAAAGAAACCCCCAAATCCTAGGTTTTTTAAACTCGAATTCGATACAGAGATGAGAAGGCAAGCTATTGAAACAGACTTAGAGACCTCTTTCTGAGTCTCATGAGAAGCATACAAGCACAATAGCAAGTTCAAGGCAAATAGAACATAGAAACTAGTACAGGAAACAAGTTTCACGAAAAGCTTGGAATTTGAATGAGTTCAGGTAGTGTAAACTTAAAGAAACAGTCAATGAAACACATCTAGAAAGAATCCAGGCAAAGTCCGGTAAAGTCAAACAAATGACTAAAACTCAGTAGGAAAACATAGTAAATAAACACATAAGATAGGCATGTGAGAGCATGATATTGAAACTAGTAGAAGATAGAACGAAGCACAACAGAAAACTTCATAATACAACAAATATAAGAACAAACGAAGAAAACATGCAAGTTAGAAAGAGCAAATAAGAACATAGTAGGGATCGATTCACACAAGAAAAGGAGAAGAAGAAGAGTTAGAAACATTTTAAGAACCTTCCAGAAAACCTAATCGAAAAGAAGTAACTTTTGAAAGAAAATCGGTGAAACATTTCAGAAATTTAAGCAATAGTGCAAACGTGTAACAGATCTAAAAATAATCGGAGAGAACCTCGATAGTTAGGGTTTCAAATGAACCTTAGAGATGAGAAAGGATTCGAAAATATCCGATCTAAGTCTGATACTGTCATAATCAGGCTCGAAAGACCAAGAGCCGCCGGAGCAAGGTCGGAGATGGCCGGAATCGGTGAAGGTCTGAGTGAAGACCCTCGAGGTGTGGCCTCGATCCTTCGAACAACAGGCATGCAGGAGCCATATGAGGTAAGTATAGGCTGTCCATGGCCTGAGAAGCGATGGACTCCGGTGAAAACACTGCGGAATAAGGTAGGGGGAGGCTAGGTTTCTGGAGACCCTTGAGAAAGTTTAGGGATTCAAGGGCGGCCGAGGGGTTGAAATGGATTAGGGCTGGGGGGTATTCTTTGAATTGAAAAAGGAAATGTTTGATTTGAGCCGTTGATCTTCTAGATTAATGGCTGTGATTAAAAAGGGGGGTCCGGTTGGGTATTATAACTGGGTTATGGATTGAGTTGGTTTTGAAAATGGGCCGGTTGAAATTGGGTGCAAATTGGGGCTGTAATGTGGCTATAATAGTAATGTAAATGAGCTATACGTTAAATAGCCAATTTTCCCCTTTTAATTTAATTAAAATAGTTAAAATAATTTTCAAAACCAATTAAAAGCACTAGCTTGATTAATAATATGTAAATGTTAATTAAAAAATATTAGGAGCAATTTTGTAATTGTAAAATACTATTAATTGAAAAATAGGCTATAATTACAATTATAACAATTTAGCTTTAAAAATACCAAATAAATTTTATAAATATACACAAAATCACCTTAATTATACCTTGGTGTAAATATAAGAATAAAAATAAATTATTCACCAAAAATAATAGTCTGAAAATAATTATTGAATTTTGTACTATTAAAATAGACAACAAATTAATTTTAAAATCTTTAAAAACAAGGAAAAAAGATACCAAAATACTTGGGCATGCTTATATATACATGTACATGCTATTTTGATCATATTTTGTGTATGTAAAATACATAGGGAAAAATTGGGTATCAACAGCTGTCCCTCTTTACCCAGGAAGGATGAAGAAGTTGTTGGATAAAGATATGATGACCAATTTTGACCGAGAGAAATGACTTGAAAAGGTTTTGACCGAGCCCTGGTTTTTGAGCTACCTACATATCCCTGGTCTTATAGGAATCAGGTCATATGTAGTTCGGGATACATCGTCAGAGTATGCCGATGGAGGTTTTTGTAGAGACGGACGCAATATTTAGGTTAGGAAGGATGGTTAGGGACTGATGGGTTGCGAGAATCCGAGCGAGATCGCTCCTACTGTAACGGCCGTTGCCGGTTGATGTACCTGCAATTGAGTAGTACAAGCATATCGTGCAGAATTTAAACGTGATACAAGTTCCCGTTGGACCATGAATATTGTCTTTGGACAGTTAGGATGACGTCCTCAGACCATGACATCCTGGGCCATGAAGTGCATAATAAAGGATTCACAGGCTATGAAATGATGTTCTCGGGCTATGACAATGGTGCCTCCGAACCATGATACCTTTCAATAATAATGTGCAGAATATAAAGTGGGGTCTTCGGGCCATGGCATGGCGTTCTCGGGCTATGAGATTGATGCCTCCGAACAATTATGTCCTAGGGCAGCTTGGCGGTATTTAAGCCCGTGAAATGCAAGATTTGGCAGTATTTCAGCCGATGTAAAGCATAAATATAAAATGGTGATATTTCAGCCGATCAAGGTTTAAACATAAACTGGCGATCTTTCAGCCGACACAGAGAATTAAATAAAGCTGGCGATGTTTCAACCGATGTAGAAAATATAAATAAAGTTGACGATGTTTCAGCCGGTACAAAGTTTAATATAAAATGGCGATATTTCAGCCGATGCAAAATTTAAATAAAGTTTGGCGATATTTCAGTTGATTGCAAGACGTAAGTAAAGGGTGGTGGTATTTCAGCCATGCAAGAGAGATAAATTGGCGATATTTTAGCCATGCAGGATTTAAATAAAGTTGGCGATCTTTCAGCCATACAAATGGAGGTAGAACTTAACCTCGGAAGGCAGTATGGTAGCCTTATGCAGTGCAAGAAAATGCAGATAGAGGTAGAGCTTAACCGCGAAAGGCGGAATGGTAGCCTTATGCAATGCAAGAAAAGCAAATGGAGGTATAGCTTAACCTCGAAAGGCAGAATGGTAGCCTTATGCAATGCAAGAAAGTGCAGGTGGAGGTAGAGCTTAACCTCGAAAGGAAGAAAAATAGCCTTATGCAATGCAAGGAAATGAAGGATGGGGATAGTGCTTAGTCCCGGAAGGCAAAAAAGTAGCCTTATGCAATGCAAGGAAATGCAGGATGGAGACGGTGCTTAGTCTCGGAAGGCAAAAAAGTAGCCTTATACAATGCAAGAAAATACAGGATGGAGGTAGAGCTTAACCTCGGAAGGCAGAAAGGTAGCCTTATGCAATGCAACAAATAAAGGTGAAGAGTAACGAAATCTCTTAGCTGATAGATGATAGCTGATAGTTGATTGTGTCATTGGTGGCTATTGGGGATGTCATGTGCGGACAACACTTGTAAGTGAACGATGATTCTGAGGGTTGTACTCCTATAAAATATGAGTATGTAACCGTATCTGAAGGTTCTATGTCTTGGGGTGTCTGCATTCAAAGAAAAATTATGAGTTTGTCAAGGGGGAAGGATAGTTCGTCTTCCCGTGGATTTCGCTCATCCTACTCAACTCTTGTTTTCATTGGGGTAGCATCGCTAAATAAAGCAATTTGATAGTAGCCATGCATGCCTAAAAATATGATGTAAATACAAAATTTAAAGATGATTTTCTTTTAGATGAATCGATGACTGCGACGCGATTCAAGAGATTGCGACCTCTTTTGCTCCGAAATTTTGAGGGTCCTCCTCAAAATTCTGCCACAGTTTCCAATATTGAGGGGGGAAATGAAATTTTTATTGAATTGTGATCGAACCCATAGGGCTGCGTACATATCCCCTCTTAAATGGGAATCAATCCAGGCGTAGTTCAAATTACATCATAAAGAAATCATAATGGTTACACATAGTATCGCTTCACTGCATCTGAATTGATCGGCTTTGGCCAAACTTCTCCGTCCATTTCTGCGAGTATGAGGGCTCCTCCTGTTAGGACCCGGTGAACCATTTATGGGCCTTGCCAATTAGGAGAGAACTTTCCTTTCGCCTCATTCTGATGCAGAAAAATCTTCTTCAGTACTAACTGCCCCGGTGTGAATTGTCTCAGTTTGACCCTTTTGTTGAAGGCTGCGGACATCCTGTTCTGATACAATTGACCATGGCAAATTGTGTTCATTCTCTTTACGTCTATAAGGGCTAACTGCTCGTAGTGACTCTTTACCCATTCTGCATCTTCAAGTTCCCCTTCCTGTATAATCCTCAGGGAGGGAATCTCTACTTCGGCTGGGATGACTGCCTCGGTACCGTAAACTAGTATATAAGAAGTTGCCCCAGTTGATGTGCAAATTGTGGTACAGTATCCTAATAGAGCAAATGATTGCTTTTCATGCCACTGCTTGTGTTTTTCTGTCATTTTCCTCAGTATCTTCTTGATGTTCTTATTGGCCGATTCTACAGCTCCATTCATCTAAGGTCTGTAGGTTGTAGAATTTTTGTGCTTAATTTTAAACGTCTTACACATTGCCTTCATCAAATCACTGTTGATATTTGAACCATTATCAGTGATGATTGACTCTAGGATGCCGAACCGGCAAATGATATGGTCGCGGACAAAGTCTGCCACAACATTCTTGGTTACAGCCTTATATGATGCTTCTTCAACCCACTTGGTGAAATAATCAATTGCCACTAGAATAAACCTGCGCCCGTTTGATGCAGCAGGCTCGATAGGTCCGATAACATCCATTCCCCAAGCGGAAAACGGCCATGGTGAGCTTGTTGCATTGAGCTTGCTAGGAGACACCTTTATAATATCTGCATGAATCTTGCAGCGATGGCATCTTCGAACATACTGGATGAAGTCTGTCTCCATAATCATCCAGAAATATCCGGCTCGGAGTATTTTCTTGGCTAAGACAAGACCATTCATATGCGGACCACAGGTCCCTGCATGAACTTCTTCCAACAACCTGGATGCTTCCTTTGCTTCGACACACCTTAGTAATCCCAAATCAGGAGTCCTCCTGTACAGGATTCCTCCGTTGTGAAAGAAGTGATTGGACAATCTCCGTAGTGTGCGCTTTTGAGTAGTGTTTGCAAGTTCTGGATATTCTACTGTTGACAGATACTTCTTAATGTCATGGAACCATGGTTTTCCTTCTGCTTCTTCCTCGACATGAGCAAAGTAAGCGGGTTGATCCTGGATTTTTACTGGTGTCACACCTCTTTTTTACCGAAGTTTTAATACACCCCGCGAAGGGCGTAATAAAGGAGTTTTTCCAATTCAAGGACAATCAAAACGGGATTCGTTTTTATTAAAGGTTCATAGTCGCCACTTGGGAGATTTATGGTGTCCCAAGTCACCGGTTTGAATCCCGAATCGAGGAAGGGTTTGACTCTGTTAACAGTCCGCGAACCAGAAATCCGGATAAGGAATTCTGTTAACCCGGGAGAAGGTGTTAGGCACTCTCGAATTCCGTGGTTCTAGCACGGTCGCTCAACTGTTGTATTTGATTTTATCTGATTTCCATATATATTCTATTTTTATGTGCCTTTTATTAATAACCCGCTTTTATTGTATTTATTGTTTATTTTTACAAGAATTGCAACATCGTGAAAATGTATCTCGAACCACACCGTACCAGTACGCCTGTGGCTTTTAACACATTTCGACTTCGTTGAGATTTGGATTTGGGTCATATAAATGTGCACCCGTATTTAAGAAAGTAATATTATTATCAATCGCGCCTAAAGCATCTAAGTGTTATTAATTTTGGGAAAAGATCGTGAAATTCGCTAGACGGTCCTTCCAATTCTAAGTCTATTGAATTGATCATTTACTGAGGGCCCCGCAGTTGTTTGTTTTATTGGGCGAGGCTCACCTCCATTTTTGTATTTAAAGGCCATGGCTAAAGCAACTATATTTCTATTTTTGTTTTTGAATCCAAACAATAAAGGAAAAATCTTAACTATTTTAACTTAAATTCATTTCTATAGTCGAAACTCAATTTTATATTTTCGTATTAATTTCCTATTTTCAAGTACTTATCTACAACAGTTTATTGGGCTTTAATGACAATTTAATACTCCTACCTTGCTTGAACCAAGCACTTATTAAACATGGGCCTGATACTAATGAAAGGCAGGCCCCAATTCTATTGGTCTTTTTCTTATGGTATTCAAACTAGGTCCAAAAATGAATAACCAGGCTTATTCCAATCAATGCACATGTCCGTAATTATTAAGATACTATTTTATTCCTTGCAAGCTACTTTTACACACTGATCACTTTGCTTATTCTAATGATTGGATTCTGGAAGCTTACTATCACTATATTATAATTGCTATTGCTATTTCCTGTTACTTTACGAATTTAAAACTTGATCATGAACTTTTACACGAATTACATTTACTGAGAATTAACTATTTCAATTGAACTAAATTACAACAATTGATTGACTAATGATTATCAAAGAACAACCGAAAATCTAAAAATATATAAACATTGACTGAAGTTTTGTATTATTCAAATGAAGCTTACAAAATCTTATCACTTCAAATACTATCAACCTAGAATTCAGTATGTAACTCAACAATCCCTTAACAACTCAATTGCAACAACTTATACAAACTATTTCGATCTACCAATTTCTTACTACTATCATTATTGTGCAAGTTACAATTCTAATTAATACATCATCATACAAATTAAGGTCAAATTGAACTTTAAGTTTCAGACCCTCACACGTATCTAAACTTCAAATTTTACGTATCTTAAACTTCAAAGCTTTAAACAGTACAGTCCAGTTTAATGTATACAAAATAAAATCAAATCAAAACAGTGATTTACAAAAATAAACAAACTATTTTAATACACAGTTAAGAAGAAGAGTAATTTGGCTTCAGGCTTCAAATCTTCACATATATTCAAACTCAAACTTTCAGATTGTAATTTCTGGAATTTACAGAAGTGTACCTGATTAAAGGATAGGAGAAAAAGAGAATTAGATCTCTAGGTCAACATGTTAACCGCAACAGCAGTAGAATCAACTCAACAAATCCAAACACAGCTTCTAATGACCAGTTTTAACCACAGCAATGATAGATCAACAGAAAAACCAGACACTTGACTAACGCAATGCTATTTCAATAACACTTAACAATTAGAACCAAACAGCCTTCAAATTGATTTGAGAACTAATGAAACAGTGGGATTTTTTGAACTTTTTCTATTGTTTTTGGTATTTTTGAGTTTTGGAAATGATTGATTTCGAAAATGGAAGTCTAAGTTAGCAGAAATATTTTAGAGAAAGTTTCTGATTGCCAAAAACTTATTAAATGAGGCCTATGGATGCCTATTTATAGAGTTTAAAAGGGAGGAAAATTCAAACTTTGTTAATTACAAAGTAGTCCCTCTTTTATTTCACTTTTATCCTTATTGTTTATTAGTTATTCGATTACTAACCCTTATTTATTAGAAATTATACCTGTTCCCCTATCTAGAATATTCCATCTTGGTATATTTCCTATCTTACCCTCATTTCTATTCAGCATTCACTAAATTACCCTTTTCTTGTGCCCATACTACCCCTACCTCCTTAGTATTATTACCCTTAACCATTTTATTGTCCCCAAATTACCCCTGAATATTACTTGATTTTACTAACTGACCCTACTGCCTTTTACCCTTTTACCCCCTTAAATTTGATTAATTTTCAGAATTAAAAGTCGAATTACCATTAATCAGAACTTAACAACTAAAATCAGTTAAGGACCAAATCAAATATACTAATTATTGTTTAATACTAATATATCCTAAAAATTATTAATCATTACCACTAACTATCAATACTAATATCAGAGAAATTAATTCAAATATCAGAGTTAGACAATTGACAAAAATCAAACAGATATAACATTGACAATTATCAGAATCTAATTATTTAATCCTAAGAAAAATATCTAAAAATTAAATCCTAAAACATGTAGAAACACATACGCAAATAAACAAATAACAGAAGAAAAAAGAAAATAATATTGAAAATTATCAGAATCTAATTATTTAATCCTAAGAAAAATTTAAACCCTAAAACATGCAGAAACACCTATGCAAAGAAACAAATAACAGAAGAAAAAAGAAACGAAAAAGGGAAGAAAAACTTAGCTTTATTTTCAAATTTTCTACTTTTCTTTTTCTTCTTTCTATTTTCTCTTTTTTTTTAGCTGAAAGATCTTCAGGGGCCTTGGATATCATCTTCTTGGATTTTGGTCGCCGGCAGACCCTTGGATCTTGATTTGTGTTTTTTTTTCTGTGGCTTTTGGGATTTGATAGTTTCAGAAATAGGCTAAGGACGTCAAGAGGAAGCCTTGGTATGATTTTGGCATGATTTGAGTGAAGTAGTGTTCGCCGGAATTAGGGTTCCGACAACACTAATCGGGATATTCGAGGTGATTGGGACTGATTTGAGGGAAAATAATTAGAGGGGTGGGATAAGGAGGCTATGACGGTTCTGGGGTGTTAATGGTGGGTTGATTGGCTTAAGTGCCGTCTCCCGCTGGTAGGGTTCCGGCGGGGACTTGGAGAGAATTTGGGGCGGCTAGGGTTAAACGGGAAAGAGACGAGGTAAAAATGATTAAGGGGGTTATAATATTTGATATATTAAAAGGCCTTTGATGAACTATAGCCGTTGGATTAGATAAATCAACGGCTCAGATCCTTTGAAACTTAAAACAACACCGTTTGCCTTTAATGAAGATTCAACCTCATCCGTTGGATTAACCAAATGAACGGCCAAGATTGACGTTACAATACGTTGTCGTTTCATTTATTAATGGTCTGTGTTACGTGACCGTTATATCCAATGGTTTCAACGGTCCAGATCTCATGCAATTAAACGGGGTCGTTTTGGACTTTCTGGGCAGACCGGGTAAATTTCGTTTTTGGGCCTGGGCATTTTCATTTGTTTTGGGCTAGTAATTAGTTTAATTAGCCCAAATCTTTTTATTTTGTATTTTTTGTATTTTCTTTTCTTTTGTATTTTTGTATTTATTTTCTAATTTTACTAAATTGTTAAACTAATTAAATTCTAGAATTTATTTAGTATCTATTTTATAGTAATTTTCAATTAAAACACTAAAATGCTATTTTTTGATTTTTTGATTTTTCTTTAATTTGTTTCAAAAAAATAAATTAATACTAAAATTGTAAAATTAAAAATCCTAATGCATATTCATATTTTTGTATTTTTAATATGAATTATTATGCAACTAATTAACACAAAAATGCCACAAATATCAACAAAAATTGAAAAATCATTTTGTTTGGATTTTTAGGAATAATTTGCTTAGGGTAAAAATCACGTGCTCACAGTTGCCCCTCTTTGCCCGGAAACACGAAGAGTTTTCGTGCAAAGACAAGTGAGCGGTAGTGAGGGATTTTTGCCTATTCACATATTTCATGTGAAGCATTTTTGAAAAGTTTGACCGCACCCTGCTTCAAAGGTTGCCTACATATCCCGGGCTAAACAAGAATCAGGTCAGTGTAGTTCAGGAGTGTCTGGTAGCTGGGACTACCATGAAGCTGTGATTTCACTACTATTGCTGCTGTTACTGCTTGCTGAACCCTTATTACACCATGTAAAGATAAAAAGAAGCTAGTCTAAGCTATGCTCTATGATTTACAAAAATCCTATCTATGCCTGGTATCTTGTGTTCTTGTATTGCCTTGATCTTGTTTCTTGTCTTCTTTCAATTAAATTCGGCTATTGCCTTGACTGTGTTTTGAAATATGTGTCCATTCTTCAGGTGGACTCCTGCTTGTGATTGTTTGAAAAAGTATTCCCTTGTTCTCCAGGTGGGCTCCTGCTTGTGATTGCTTTAAATGTATTCCCTTGTTCTCCAGGTGGGCTCCTGCTTGTGATTGCTTTAAATGTATTCCCTTGTTCTCCAGGTGGGCTCCTGCTTGTGATTGCTTTAAATGTATTCCCTTGTTCTCCAGGTGGGCTCCTGCTTGTGATTGCTTTAAATGTATTCCCTTGTTCTCCAGGTGGGCTCCTGCTTGTGATTGCTTTAAATGTATTCCCTTGTTCTCCAGGTGGGCTCCTGCTTGTGATTGCTTTAAAATGTATTCCCTTGTCCTCCAGGTGGGCTCCTGCTTGCAAAAATATACAACCAAAGAAAATTTCCTGCCCCAGTATGGTGACTGGGCATATCATATTATCATATGTAAAAATTTAAAACTAGAATTCAGATTGTACTTCCCTTGTTTTTCAGGTGGGTGCCTGCTTACTGCATTTGAAAAGATATTCCCTTGTTCTTCAGGTGGGTGCCTGCTTACTGCATTTGAAAAGATATTCCCTTGTTCTTCAGGTGGCGCCTGCTTGCTGCATTTGAAAAGATATTCCCTTGTTTTTTAGGTGGGCGCCTGCAGTTGTATTTGAAATGTATTCTCTTGTTCTTCAGGTGGGTGCCTGCTTGCCGATTTTGAAATGTATTCCCTTGTTCTTCAGGTGGGCGCCTGCTTGCCAATTTTGAAATGTATTCCCTTATTTTTTAGGTAGGCGTCTGCTTACAACAAACGTACAAAACAAAGAAACTTTTCTGCCCCAGTTTGATAACTAGGTGCATGATGTTACTGAATGTTAACTTGAGAGATAAAAGTTGTATTATTCTTCCCTTGTTCTTCAGGTGGGCGCCTGCTTGCTGAATTTGAAATGTATTCCCTTGTTCTTCAGGTGGGCGCCTGCTTGCGATTGCTTTATAATGTATTCCCTTGTTCTCCAGGTGGGCTCCTGCTTGCAAAAATATACAACCAAAGAAAATTTCCTGCCCCAGTATGGTGACTGGGCATATCATATTATCATATGTTAAAATTTAAAACTAGAATTCGGATTGTACTTCCCTTGTTTTTCAGGTGGGTGCCTGCTTACTGCATTTGCAAAGATATTCCCTTGTTCTTCAGGTGGGCGCCTGCTTGCTGCATTTGAAAAGATATTCCCTTGTTCTTCAGGTGGGCGCCTGCTTGCTGTATTTAAAATGTATTCCCTTGTTCTTCAGGTGGGTGCCTGCTTGCCAATTTTGAAATGTATTCCCTTGTTCTTCAGGTGGGCGCCTGCTTGCCGATTTTGAAATGTATTCCCTTGTTCTTCAGGTGGGCGCCTGCTTGCCGATTTTGAAATGTATTCCCTTGTTCTTCAGGTGGGCGCCTGCTTACAAAAAACATACAAAACAAAGAAAATTTTCTGCCGCAGTTTGATAACTAGGTGCATCATGTTACTGAATGTTAACTTGAGAGATAAAAGTTGTATTATTCTTCCCCTGTTCTTCAGGTGGGTGCCTGCTTGCTACACTTTGGAATGTATTCCCTTGTTCTCCAGGTGGGCGCCTGCTTGCTGAATTTGAAATGTATTCCCTTGTTCTCCAGGTGGGCTCCTGATTGCTGAACTTGAAAAGTACTCCCTTGTTCTTCAGGTGGGCGCCTGCTTGCTGAATTTTGGATAGTGTCCCCTTGTTATCCACATTGGTCACATTCACTTTAAAGTGATTAGTAAGAATTTGAATCTTTTGTCCCTAT
>MU699567.1:137588-178457 GCA_026770625.1 Nicotiana glauca | reverse complement strand
TTCTTGGATTCGGACATGTTCTAGTCGATTTGAGGGGGTTTGTTGATAGATTAGGGATCAGGGGGAGAAGTAGATATTGTATTGTATATTTTACTGGAGGTTTGGGGTCAGCGCCGCCATACACGGCGGTGGCGGCGCTAGGGTTTTGACATTTTGGGGCGTTTGGGTGATCTTTGAAGAAAACTGGTGGAGGGTTTGCAACGAGGAGATGATGGAGAAGAGATGGCGTGAGTTTGGGGTGGATTAGGGTTACGCCGCCGCCGCCGTGAGCGAATTCCGGCGGGCGGCAGGGTGGTTTGCCTATATCATTTTCATCAGACAAATGACAGCCATTGGATCAGGGGAATTAAGGGCTGAGATTAACGACGCCAAAACGGCGTCGTTTTGGGTTAGCAGGGCTGGACCGGGTAGGATAATTTTGGGCCTGGGCGGGTTTTCTTTTATTGATTTGGGATGTGATCCTTAGCCCAATTTTTAACAGATTTTCCCTCTTCCTTATTTCTATATTCTTTTATTTATTTTGTTTTGTTTGGCTTCATTTTGTACTCTTTGTATTTTATATTTTTTACTTTGCCTATTATTTTTTTTGATTTTGTAAAAATTAAAACAAAAACCTAATTAATCTATTTAAATCCTAAAATTATTTAATATCAAAGATAAATGCAAAGACTATTATTATTATTATTATTATTATTTTGTAACTTTCTTTAATTTTGTTCTAAAACAAATTGATACCTAATTAATACTAAAAAATGAAATAAAATCCTAAATGCATATTTTTGTACTTTTATATGGCTTAATATGCACAAATAACAAGCAAACAATTAACACAAAATTCACAAAAAATTATAAAAAATATAAGAAAAAAAATCTTTTGTTTGAATTTTATAGGAATAACTCATATATAGGGCAAAAATCACGTGCTCACAAGTATGAACTAGGATTGTTGGACATCAGTGACCGCCCTTTTTTATGTGTGTGTGGCTTATTGTATGTGTTGTGTGATTATTTCTCTAAGTAGGATACTGTTAGGATCAAAAATTCGGGTAGTACAAAATTTATCCAAATAATATTATAATAACAATAACAAAGACAATGCAAGATTGAAATAATAATAATTAAAGTAGATAAAGAAGGCACAAATTTAACGTGGTTAAGTCAAGGTGACCTACATCCACAAGCGGAGATGAGCAATTTCACTATACCAACAAGAGTACAAAAGAGAGTACAAAGTTAGAGTAAATACTCCAATTAGTTCCAAATACCCCAAGAGAATAATCTCACAAGATCACTCCAAAGAAAGGGTTCGCACAAGTATTTCCTAACACTCACTCTCTTACAAAATACTCTATAATGAAAAGGAAGACAAAAGCTAGAAGAAATATTCCTACTTTTGTACCTGAGTGTGTGTTTGAAATGAGAGAGATGACTCTCTTTTTATAGGACCCAAACTTGGGCTCCAAGAACTAAAAAAAAATTGATCAATTAATCTCCACCACATAATGATACTTTGGTTCCAAGTAAAAATATTGACAGCCAACTCTTCTTCCAAATAGGCTTATGCCTATATGAGATGAACCCCACTAGCCAAAAACTTGACCATATTATAAATCTCCTCCTTGGCCTAGTTTTGGCTGATAGTAAATTTTCTCTACCTTCTTCGCAAAAGCCTCAATGGGAAAAATCATTCTTCACAAATATCAATCAAGTTTAGGCAAGGCTTGAACTTAGACACTGGAAGAGGTTTCGTAAATATGTCAAGAGGATTGTCTCTAGTGTTGATCTTCTTAACAGAGACTTTTCCTTCAGCAATGGTTTCCCGGATAAAATGGTACTTGATATCAATATGTTTTATCCTTTCATGATTCATCTAGTCTTTAGACAAGTGATTGGCACTTTGACTATCACAGAAAATAATAATACCACCTTGGTGTAAACTAAGTTCAGCAAAGAGACCCTTCAACCATAAGGCTTCTTTGATAGCCTCCGTCACTGCCATATATTCTGATATATTCCGATTCGGTAGTAGATAAAGCTACTACATATTGTAATGTAGCTTTTCAATTGATAATGCAACCACCAATGCAAAATACGTAGCCTATCAGTGATTTTCTTTTATCAAGATCATCTGCATAATCTGAGTCTACAAAACCAACCAAAGTATTAGTATTTCTCCCAAACTCCAAACATGTGTTTGAAGTACCTTGCAAGTATTTGAGAATTTATTTCATAGCCTTCCAATGTGCTTTACCGAGACAAGCTGATGATAGGCTATAATTACGTATTTTAGTCGGTTATTACAGTTTAATTTACTGCACTTTAGTTGAGTTTGCACTTTAATCGCTAGTGTTTTGCACTAACAGTGTGTTTTATGCCTTGTAGAAGTGATTCCGAGCTATATATATGTTATAGAATGAAATTAAGTAATTTGGAGCTTTGAAGTCTGAGTAAGAGCTCAAGGAATTAAGCCAGGATCGGGTTCGGGGGTCAAATTTGATAATTAAGTACGAACAAAGACTCGAGGAGGCATATTGTGCACTGTCTAGTAAATTAGACATAATTTTTTTCTCAGAACTCTATTTGGGCTCCACAATATATGGTTATAAATTTAACTCAAAGGGCTAAAACTTTCATGTTTTACGTTTTTCCAAATTCCAAACGGAACTGGGTGAAAAATGTGGTAGAAAGTTCACTGCGATCTGCGCCGCGGTTTGAGGCAGTGCCTTCCGCGATCGTCACCGCGGTCCACGCCGCGGTCGCGGCAGTCCAGACGTGAAAAATATTATCCTTTTTCGCGTAGGAGAAGGTATAATTATTTGGGCCCGACCCTACTTGGTATATATACATGGAAAAATGGTTTTTTTAAGGAGTTGGACATATTTTTGACACATATTTGACCTAAGGAGGCAGAGACACAATAAGAGCAAGGTGGGGAATTCTTAAACAAGTTTTTCCTTCCACTTCCTATATTTTATTATTGGTTATTACTTTTAGTATTGTAGTTTTACATACTATTATGAATAGCTAATTTGTTATCTAAGGTTTTGGATGAAACCCATTGGGGATGAATTGGTTATTATATTAATATAGTTTTGAGTTGGTTGTTAATCTCTATTTGATCAACTACGTTTTAATTTTGGTTAATTGAAAGGATCATCAATTAGCCGTTCCTATTTATTATGTATCTGCTTGAGAGAGAGTGCATATTTAGGTAGATGTTTGAACAACATCACTCTCGGAGTATAGGCGAGAGTCATAACCAAGGGTTTAGAGGTTGGATTAGAGATAACGATACCTCGGGTGCGATCTAAGTGAACTGTAATGCGAATCGAGCTAGTGTAGCTTGAGAGAGTGCGTCTAGTAAATTATCATAATTGCTTGAGAGAGATTTATGATAGCTGGATAGTTCATAATTGATAGAGGCAACTAAGTCACAGCTATAAGAAACATATAACTAAGGAAATCAACAACGGGGGAAACCATTACCTTAGACCTTTATTCCAATTGTTTACAATTCAAGCATAATTAGTTTTCGGCTATTTATTTATTTTCAATCTTGTATTCTTGGTAATATTAAACAGATACAGCTAAGCCTTAGTTCTCTGTGGGATTCGACTCCGGACTTGTAAACCGGATTATATTTGCAACGATAGCTTATCCTTTTTAGGACTAGAGTTGTGCGTGATCACAAGCCATATATCGGTTCATCACACACACTTACTGCTTGCAAAATATCTGGGTGTGTGCATACCATTGCATACATAATACTATCAACTGCAGTAGAATAAGGTACATGTGCCATATACCTCTATTGTTCCTCTGACTACGGTGACCGAGCATCTGATAATTTAAATGAGCAGCAAGAAAGGGTACTTACTGGTTTAGTATCTTTAATGCCAATCCTCTCCAAGACTTTCTCCAAGTAATTCTTCTGGGTCAGGAATAAGCTATTGGCTCTTCGGTCTCTTTTGATCTCCATGCCAAGGATTTTCATCTCAAATTTATTTTTCAATTGACTTTTCAAATTGTGATTTTCTGGTCAAATCCTTAGCAACAATGAACATATCATCAACATATAATAATAGGTATATAAATGGACCATCATTTAACTTTCGGAAGTAAACACAACTATCATACATGTTCCCTTATAACCATGAGCCAACATAAAGGAATCAAACCTTTTGTACTATTATCTTGGAAACTCTTTTAATCTGTACAAGGATTTCTTCAACAAACAAACGTGATCTTCTTTTTCTTCAATTTCAAATCCTTCGAATTGATGCATGTATATTTGTTCCTCAAGTTCGCCATGTAAGAAAGTTGTTCTAAAACCCAATCATACATAGCAACTAAGGCAAGCAAGACACAAATAGAGTTGTGCTTAAAAACAGATGAGAAAATATCATTAAAATCAACTTCGTGTACCTGACTATAACCCTTTGCAATTAATCGTGCCTTATAACATGCATCTTCAACCCGTGGAATGCCATTTTTTTTCTTGATTACCCATTTACAACCAACAATTCTCTTTTATAATGGTGGCTTCACAAAACCAAGTACCATTTTTGGGGAGAGGCTCAATTTGTTCATTCATTGCAATCAGCCACTTGGTTGAATCGGTACCAAAAATTGCTTTTGAATATTTTGACGGTTCTCCAATTTCTTCAGTTTCCCATGCAACTGAAAAAGCAAATGAAACATAATCTCCTAACCTTAATGGTTTTTTACTTTATTTTCTTGGTCTATGTTTGGCTATATAACACTCATCTTCTTCTAGTTCAATTTCAAGAGTCTCAACTTCAGGAATTTTAGCTTCTGGCTCAACTACAGGAGTTTTAACTGTATTTTTCTCCAAAGTTAATGAGCTAGGCTCAAAAGGAATGCCAATTTCAACCTCCACTTGTTTCTGTGTACTCTTCCCTTTATCCGTATTACAAGAACTAGAAGAATCTTTTCTGGAATGTAACATAGAGGATTCATCTAAAGTTACATCTTTTCTAATTATAAATTTTGGTAACATAATATCAGGATATCATAGTCGGTATCCTTTCACCCCAGATGCATACCCAAGAAAAATGCACTTTTTAGCCCTTGGCTATAATTTTCCATCATTTACATGCATGTATGCAGGGCAACCAAATATCTTTAAATCAGAATAATTAGCAGGAGTGCCTGACCACATTTCCTCTGGATCTTAAAGTTCAAAGGTGCAGAAGGAGCACGGGTTGACAATATAACAAGCTATAAAGATAGCTTCTGTCCGAAAGGCATTTGTCAACCTAGCATTTGAAATCATGCAATGAGCCCTTTCCAAAAGAGTTCTATTCATCCTGCTTCCACACCATTTTGCTGAGATGTCATTCTCACAGTACTGTGTCGAGAAATTCCTTCATTCTTGCAAAATTTATTGAATTCATCATTATAAAATTCCAAGTCATTATCTATTCTAATCCGCTTAACATGTTTTCCTATATGCTTCAATCAAAACTTTCCATTGTTTGAAAGTTAAGAAACATCACCTAAATTTTTCAGGAAATAAACCCAAACTTTCTTTAAATAACCATCAATGAAAGTTAACATATACCTGGCACCACCTTTTGACGGGGTATGTGAATGATCCCAAACATATGAATTAATGTAATCTAAAGTACCTTTTGTTCTATGAATTGCTGGAGATTTGAAGCTGACTCTTTTCTGCTTCCCGAACACATAGTGTTCAAAGAGCTCCAAATGTCCAGTACTTTGACCATACATAGAGACCTCTTTTGCTGAGGATGGAAAGACTTTTTTCACGCATATGCCACAATTTGGTGATGTTAGAGTCTGGTTTATCTGATGTTGAAACTGCAACAACATCTGTAACAGTAGATCCCAACAGAGTATATAACGTACAATATAAGTGTGCTTTTATGATCACAAGAGCACCATGATAAACTTTTAAAACTCTACCTTCACTTGTGTACTTACACCCAAGAGATTCTAGAGTGCCCAAAGATACGATATTTTTCTTTAAGTTAGGAACATATCTAATATCAGTGAGAGTTCTCGACACACTATCATGCATTTTGATTTGGATTGTACCTTTACCAATAACATTGTAGGCAACATTGTTGCCCATCAAGACAACTCCACCTTCAATAGATTCATATGTGGTAAACAAATCCCGATTGGGACACATATAATAAGAACAACCCAAATCTAAAATACACTCACTGTTAGATTTAAAACTATTATTAGTTACTAAAAAAAAGTTTCCTCAGTCTCATCAGCAGCTACACTTGCTTCGGCAATGTCAATATTTTTATGCTCATTTGTCTTTTCCGTATGCTTTTCTTTGTCTTTAAATTTAAAGCATTTAGAAGTAATGTGTCCTTTCTTATGAAAATATTTGCACATGACATTTCTGTATCTAGATTTTAACCTTGATTTAGGTCTCTCACTACTTGAATCATTCTTATTGGATCTACCTCTTACAAACAAGTCTTTCCCTTGGTTCTCAGTAGTTTCCCTAATAATATCTTATTTATTTGTTCTTTTGATTTCAAAATAGATTGATATATTTATAAAAGATATTATCCTTACCATAAAGCATAGTATATTTTATAAGCTTAAACGACTAGGGTAAGGAAACAAGCAATAACACTGCTTGATCCTCATTTTTGATTTCAGCATCTATGTTACTTAAATCCATAAGAATGGAATCAAAAGTATCAATATGTGTAAGTATAGAGGTACCTTCAGCTATACAAAAAATGTAGAGTTTTTGCTTTAGATAAAGCCTGTCTTTGTTGTCCTTTTCATATATAGGGTTTTTAGCCTTTCCCATATGCCTTTCGTTGAGCTTTCTACAACAACTTCACGCATGTCACGACCCAAATTCTCCCTCCGTAAATTTTTTGTGACGATACCTAGTATTTACGACTAGATAAGCCCAACATTTTGTGAAAATAAAATGAAAACATAAAAGTTAACAACTAACAGTAACAGATTATTTAAATAACCATTTGAGATGCCGATCGACATATACAATAATCAATTCTCGAAGTACACACAACTCTCCCATGACCTAGAATACCGCAAGTACAAGCTTCTACAAATTTCTAATTGTTCTATATATCAGTGTCTAAAGAAATAAGGGAAGAATCGACATAGGAGATAGAGGGGGACTCCGAGTTCTGCGGACGCGGCAGATATACCTTGAAGTCTCCAAAGTTGTCTCGGCTCACTGATAATGCAACTGATAAGAAGTACCTGAATCTGCACACAAAAACATGTGCAGAAGAGTAGCATGAGTACACCACAATTGGTACCCAATAAGTGTCAAGCCTAACCTCGATCAAGTAGTGACGAGGTCAGGTTAGGCCCCACTAGCATATATATAAATAAGGCAGAGCAAAATATTGCAGTATAATAGAAGGCTGAAATGAAACAAGAAGGAAATCACAAAACAATACAATACAGTGTACAAAACAATAATTGGTAGTCCCAAAAGTAAATGTGCAAGGGGATCTCCCGAAATACCATTCCGTAGTCCCAAAAGTAAATGTGCAGGAGATCTCCGGGGATAGCACCCATAGTCCCAAAGTAAATATGCAGGGGGATCTCTCCGAATACCGTCCGTACTCCCAAAGTAAATATGCAGGGGAATCTCCCAGAATAGTGTTCCGTAGTCCCAAAAGTATATACACAGTTCAAACAATGGAGATAATAATTATGACATGAAATTCTATAGTTTAGACTAAGTACAGATCAAGGAAAAAGCATGATATCTACAAAGCATGCTGCACAGAGTTCAGATAAGTATTTAAGACAAGTAGACATGTAATACTAAGCTAAGAAGGATAACTACATATGCATGTATAACTAATTAAGATGAAACAAGTTATTTCTCAGTAACAAGCGGGTTTTACAACAAATACCTCGTGTATGCACTCGTCACCTTACGTACACGGTGCTCACACATCACAACAGTACCAAATCCTAGGGAAGTTCCCCCTACGCATGGTTAGGCAAGCTACTTGCCTCGAACTAAGCTAAATCAATTGGTAGAAATGCTTTTTCCATGAATATACGACTCCGAATGGCCCAAAATCAATTACATACCATAAATATAACTGTAAGAAACTAATCTAATTAATAAAATCAAAGCTACGACAAGAAATCAAAAAATTTCCCCAAATAGTCTTCCCGGGCTCACGTCTCGGAATCGGGTAAAAGTCATAAATATGAATGCCCATTCACGCACGAGTCTAACCGTACAAGAATTACTCGAATACGATCTCAAATCACCTTCCACAACTCGAAATTTTAGTCTATGAAGTTTCTACCATTTTCCCCCAAATTTCCAACTCAAATCCTTAATTAGAAGATGAAAATAGCAATAGATTCATGAAATATAGCCCAATCCGAGTTAGAATCACTTACCCCAACAATCTTCTCGAAGAAACCTCGAAAAATTGCCTCACACTTAGCTCTCAAAGTTCCAAAATCAAAATGGGAATCAAACCCTCGAATTTCTCTTTTCTACCCAGTTATTTCGCATCTACGGACCTGCTACCGCACATGCGTCACCCACATATGGAATACCCATCGTAGGTGCGGATTACACTTAAAAACTCAACGTCCGATTTTTCGGTCAACCTGCGTGTGTGCACCTGCGGACCCATGTCCGCTTCTGTGGTCGTCTTATAATCCTACGGGCCATGGAGCGCTTCTGCGGGTACCGTAGATGCGATACCTCCTTCGCACCTGTGATTCCATGCAGCTCCTCTCCTTTCCACTTCTGCTCTTGCCTCTTCGCACTTGCGATGCCGCACCTGAGGTCTCCCCACCGTAGGTGCGAAAACACCAGAACTCAGATAGCTTCAGCAATTGCTCAAGTATAAAACTCATTCCGTTAAGCATCCGAAACACACCCGAGGACCCCAGGACCTCAACCAAACATACCACTAAGTCCTAAATCACCATAAAAACTTAGTCGAGCCCTCAAATCACATCAAACAATGCTAAAAACACGAATCACCCTCCAATTTAACTTAATGAACTTGAACTTCAAATTTCTACAACTAATGTCGAAACTTATCAAACCACGTCAAATTGACCCCATATTTTGCACAAAAGTCATGTTCAACATTACGGACGTAGTCCAACTTCCGGAGTTAGAATCAGACCCCGATATCAAAAATTTGACTTTTGACATTTCAATCCTAAATGAGCTACATACCTCCAAAACCCAATCTTGACTCGCCCCTAAGTCCAAAATCACCCAATGGAGCTAACAAAACCGACGAAACTCCATTCTGAAGTAGTCTTCAAATAGTTCTGACTACGGTCAAATTCTTCAAACTTAAGCTCTCGTTTAGGGACTAAATGTCCCAAAACACTCCAAAACAAAAAATGAAGCCTCCCGGCAAGTCACATAAGTTGAAACATATACAGGGCTGTAACTCTCAAAACGACCGGCCGGGTCGTTACATCCTCCCCCTCTTAAAACAATAGTTCGTTTTCGAACGAGAATAGAGACATACCTGATGAGGTAAAAAGATAAGGATAACGGTTGCGCATATCCTGCTCGGTCTCCCAAGTCGCCTCCTCGGCCGGCTAACCCCTCTACTGAACCTTCACTGAAGTAATGTTCTTTGACCTCATCTTTCGAACTTGCTTGTCCAAAATAGCCACTGGCTCCTCAACATAGGATAGATCTTTGCCAAACTAGGCTGAGCTAAAATCTAATACATGAGACGGATTACCGTGATACTTCCGGAGCATAGAAACATGAAATACTAGATGTACTCCTTCTAAACTGGGAGTTAAGGCAAGCTCATAAGCAACCTCCCCAACTTGCTTTAACACCTCAAAGGGACCAATATACCTTGGGCTCAGCTTGCCGTTCTTTCTGAACCTCATAACACCCTTCATAGGCAAAACCCGGAGTAAGACCCTCTCTCCAACCATGAATGCAACATCTCAAACCTTCCATCGCATAACTCTTCTGTCTGTACTAGGTTGTGCGAAGTCGATCCTGAATCACCTTAACCTTCTCCAAGGCATCCTGAACCAAGTTTGTACTGAATAGTCTAGCCTCGCCCAGCTCAAACCATCCTACTGGAAACCGACACCTCCTACCATACAGAGCCTCATATGGTGCCATCTGAATGCTGGAACAATAACTATTATTGTAGGTGAACTCCGCAAGTGGTAAGAACTGATCCTAAGAACCTCCTAAACTTTATTACACACGCATGGAGCATATCCTCTAGAATCTGAATAGTGTGCTCGGACTGCCTGTCCGTCTGAGGGTGAAATGCTGTGCTCAACTCCACTCGAGTACCCAACTCATGTTGTACGGCCCTTCAGAACTGTGATGTAAACTACTTACCTCGATCAGAGATGATAGATACCATCACACTATGAAGCTTGACAATCTCGCGGATATAAACTCGAGCCAGCTGCTTGGAAGAATAGGTAGTCATTACAAGAATGAAATGAGCTGACTTGGTCAGCCTATCCATAATCACCCAAATTGCATCAAACCTCCGCTAAGTCCGTGGGAGTCCAACAATGAAATCCATAGTGATCCGCTCCTATTTCCACTCCGGAATATCTAACTTCTGGAGCAATCCACCTGGGCATTGATGATTATACTTCACCTTATGGCAATTTAAGCACCGTGTTACATACTCAACTATGTCTTTCTCCATACTCTATCACCAGTAATGCTGCCTCAGGTCCTGATACATCTTCGTGGCACCCGAATAAATGGAGTATCGCGAGCTGTGAGCCTTCTGGAGAATCAACTCACGTAAACCGTCCACATTAGGCACACATAGCCTGCCATGCATCCTTAATGCACCATTATCCCCAATAGTAACCTCCTTAGCATCATCGTGCTGGACCGTGTCCTTAGGGACAAACAAATGAGGGTCATTATATTGACGCTCCTAATATGATCATAAAGAGAAGGCCGAGAGACCAGACCAGCCAATACTCAACTCGGCTCAAAAATATCTAATCTCACAAATTGGCTGGCTAAGTCCTGAACATCCAACACCATGGGCCTCGTTGCTGCTGGTAGATATGCTAAGCTCCCCAGATTCTTTGCCCGATGACTCAAAGCATCGGCCACCACATTGACCTTCCCGGGATGGTACAAAATATTGATATCATAATCCTCAAGCAGCTCTAACCACCTCCACTGATGCAAATTAAGATCATTCTGCTTGAACAGATGCTGCAAGCTTCTATGATCGGTGTAGATCTTATAAGGGACACCGTACAAATAGTGCCACCATATCTTCAGGGCATGAACAATAGGTGCTAGCTCAAGGTCGTGAACATGATAGTTCTTTTCATAAACCTTCAATTGTCTAGGCACGTAGGCAATCACTCTATGGTCCTGCATCAACACTGTGCCGAGACCAACCCGCGGCGCATCATAATATACAGTATGAGATCCCGAACCTGAAGGCAATACCAATACTGGGGCTATAGTCAGAGCTGTCTTGAGCTTCTAAAAATTCTCCTTACACTCCTCTGTCCATCTAAATGGAGCACCCTTTTGGGTCAGCCTGGTCATATGTGCTGCAATAAATGTGAATCCCTCAACGAACCGGCAGTAATACCGCACCAAGATAAGAAAACTCCAGATCTCCGTAGTTGAGGACGGTCTGGGCTAACTCTGCACTGCCTCTACTTTCTTTGAATCCATCTTTATCCCCTTAACCGATACTGTATGACCCAAGAATGTCGCTGAGTCTAGCCAAAACTCACACTTCAAAATTTTGCATATATTTTCTTTTCTCTCAAAGTCTAAAGTATAGTCCTCAGGTGATGCTCATGATCCTTCCAAGTCGGGGAATACACCAGAATGTCGTCAATGAACACAATGACGAAAGAGTCAATATAAGGTCGAAACACACTGTGCATAAAGTGCATAAAAGTTGTTGGGGCATTGGTCATCCCAAATGACATCACAAGGAACTCGTAGTGGCCATACTGAGTCCTCGAAGCGGTCTTCGGGATATCTGGCTCTCGAATATTCAATTGATGATAGCCTAAAAGTAAGTCAATCTTGGAAAACACCCTGGCATCCTGTAGCTGATCAAACAAATCATCAATAAGAGGCATTGGATACATGTTCTTCACTGTAATTTTGTTCAACTAGCGATAATCAATGCACACACACATAGAACCATCATTCTTCTTCACGAACAATACCAGATCACTCCAAGGTGACATACTGGGCCGGATAAATCCCTTATCAAGCAACTCCTGTAACTGCTCCTTCAACTCAGGAGGAGCCATATGATATGGAGGAATAGAGATGGGCTCAGTGATCATCAACAAATCAATGCCAAAATCAATATCTCTATCGGGCGGCATGCCCAAAAGATCAGCTGGAAACACATCTAGAAAGTCCCTCACTACTGGAACTGACTCAACTGTAGGGGTATCAATACTGACATCTCTCACATAAGCTAGATTTGCATCACATCCCTTCTCAATCATTCGTTGATCTTTAAGAAATGGAATAACTCTATTAGGAGTGTAATCCAAGGTACCCCTCCACTCTAATCGCAGTAAGCCTGGCATAGCCATCGTTACGGTCTTGGCTTGACAATTAAGAATAATATAATGGGGCGACAACCAGTCCATGCCCAAGATAACATTAAATTCTACCATGATGAGTAGTAATAAGTCGGCTCTAGTCTCAAAACCACTAAGATTAATCAAACACGACCGATACACATGGTCCACAACAAGAGAATCTCCCACAGGAGTAGATACATAAACAGGGGAACTCAAAGAATCCTGAGATATGCCCAAATGTAGGGCAAAATAAGAGGACACATAGGAATAAGTGGAGACTAGATCGAATAGAACCGCACCTTTATAACATACCAAAACATAACCAGTAGTGACAGAGTCGGAAGCAATTGCCTCTGTACGAGTAGGAAGGGCATACTATCTGGCCTGGTTGATAAGTTAGGATTTTAACATGTCTTATGCCCCTACTTGCCAATGCTTCGATCATATATTTGTACAAAATAGTCCCAAAAGGCTCATAGGTTGTGCTTGTTTGCAGGTTTGATCGACAAAATGACAAATGTCAAAGATCAGCTCAAAAAGGAGTAAAACCTGCTCAAGTATCAAAGACCAAGAAATCTAAGGGAAGAAGGGCCTAGTGCGGACCGTGCAAAGTGGTATGCGGCCGCACTACAAGATTCAGAGAGTTGGAAAACTGGGCTCAAGGGCAATGCGGCCGCGGTACATATCTCGTGGTCCGCGGTCAGGGCTCCGCAGTCGCATTACTCTTTTGTGTGGTCCGCGGTCAAGAGATTTAGAGAGCTATAATTTTGCCAAAATAATGCTATACGGTCCGCGGTCGTTATTATGCATACTGCACCAATTTCCTCCGCGGCCACGGTCCATTCTACGCAGTTCACGATGTCCAAGTTCAGAGAAGCCAAATTTGAAGTCAAGGAGCCCAGTGCGGCCGCGATCCATTTAGTGCGGCTCGCACTGACCCTGCAGGGGTATTTTTGTCCAGTTTTTCCAGCCTAGTATAAATAGAACATTTTACCATTTTTAGGCCATGAGCTATTTTCAGAACATAGCTGCGCTCGTGAGAACACCTTTTTGTAGCCATTTTTGGCACTTTTGCTTTAAATTTACGATAGATTCTTGTAGTTTCATTTAGCAATTAATTAATATGTTCAGTTCTTCATCTATTTCTTCATTTTCTCTTTCAAGCATGAGTAGCTAAACCCATTAGCTAGGGTTGTGGCTCAACCCTAGTATGGGTAATTGATGGGTATTGCCATCTAGGATTAGATTGACTATGAGTGTTTTCTATTTGGGTTGATTTTATGTTTTAATCTATGAATTAGTGGTTACAAAAACTGATTTGTGTTTTGTGGATTTGACTCTTCTTGAGAAAGAGAGTATAAGTCTCCAAAATTGACCCAACAAGGAATTGGGATGGACTCATGAGAAATGATAATCCCAATTAACGGGTTAAACCACAAGAGAGTAATCACCCTACTTGAACCCTAGTTGCTTGATATAATTTGCCTACCCATTTGGCCTCGAGAGAGTCAATTAGGAAAAATCACTCTCTCTACCGAGTGGTGTGAGAGTAGGTAAAATTGTGCAATGGTTATAGCATAAGCCCCAATTATGTCAATCGAACCTTAGTAACATCTGCCCGTCAATTAGCCACCTAGGTGATGTCACAACCTTAGTACATTTTTTCTATTAAATACAACTTTAGAAAACATCTCATAGCATAATTTAGCTTAAATTAGTAGTTTGATAATAGTAGTTTGTAGTTTAAAAATCCAAAAATTAAAAGAAGAACATCTAAGAGCTCACACACAACTCTATCCTAAGTAGATACCTGAATTCCCTTCTAGCTCTCTGAGGATTCGATCCCGACCACCATATCGGGTAAAAGCTATTGCAACCCTCTTCTCCTACTCTTTAGTAGCGTGGAGTTAGCTGTGATAACTAGCCTCCCCCTCTAGGGCGACCTGTACCTCCCCGACCTCCACCTAGGCTGGCTGAGCAGGTGGGGTGGCAGCTGATGCTGTAACCATAGCCTAAGGACTCAATGAAGCACACTGTGGCCGAGAAGTCTGTGGAGGCGCACCCCTCCTAAGTCTGGGGAAATCTCTAACCATATAGCGAGTGTTGCCACACTCAAAACATGCTCTAGGGGACGTGGCTGTTGTGGGTAACTCGGGCCAGGTCTGCTGGATTGATCGCTAAAAGCACCCCGTGCAGGAGGCACACTAGATACTGGAGGTGTATAATAAGGCTCACGGGGCCTAGAAGTAGCTGGAATACCACTGGCGGCTGGAAGAGCTGAATGAACAGGGCGACTCATATAGCTCCTACCATGTCGACTGCAGCTAGGGCACGGGCACTAGAATAATAGCCAGACTCTCGACACCTCTTGGCCTTTCTCTCCTCTTTCTCCGGAGCAATCATGGCCTTTACTCTCCTAACAATACTCACAACTTGCTGGTACGAGATATTCATCTCTAACTCCCAGGCCATGCTAGTCCTGATGCTAGGATGAAGCCCCTCAATAAACCGACTGACCCTCTCTCGAACTGTAGAAACCAAGGCCGGTGCATGTATAGCCAAGTCACTGAAATGAATTTCATACTTTGAAACAATCATAGCACCCGGGCGTAACTGCTTAAACTCCGCGCGCCATGCGTCTCTGGGGCTTTGAGGGACATACTCTTTAAAACACATGTCCGAGAACTGAGTCCATGTAAGTGAAGCTACCTCAACCGGATTGTCCAACTCATAGGCACGCTAGAACTGATAGGCTGCTCCTCTAAGCTGAAACGTAGTGAAAGAAACCACACTCGACTCTGCTATGCCCATAGTACGGAGGATACGGTGGCACTCCTCCAGAAATCCCTGAGCATCCTCTGACGCTAGGCCACTGAAAGTAGGGGGTGGTATTTCTTGTACCTCTCGAGTCTACGCTACTCTCCTCTTAAACTACCGCCCTAGCCTCGGGCTGAACTGGGGCTACAGGTGGCACCGGTATAACCTATAGAATCTTATCAACCTGAACCCGCTGCTCTAGGGTGTGAGCAGTGGAAGTCTATACTCCTCCCCTAGCTTGAGATGTGGTTGGAGCAAGGGGAATCAATCCTGCCTAAGCTAGAGTACATAATATGCTCAGGAACTTTGCAAGGGTCTCTTGAAGAGCTGGTATAGTAATAGTAGGCGTCTTAGGTGCCTATGCTCTAACGGGAGCTACTGGTGGCTCCTCTGTAGTAGCTCGCTTGGGTGCTCTAGCTGCACTATGTGGGCGTCCTCGGCCTCTACCCTGGCCTCGGCCTCTGGCAGCTCTAGCAAGGGACGCGGGTGCCTAGTCATCTCTGGATGCATGTTCCATAGCCTCGCGAAGATAAGTACAGACGTATCCATACCGATTCGCGAGGCTCTAATAAATCGGCTTGTGACTTACGATACCTATGAAATTGGAGCTATGATACAAACTTTTCATTACCCAAATTCTCCCTCTGTAAATTTGTCATGACGGCACCTAGTCTTTATGACTAGGTAAGCTTAACATTTTGCAAAAGTAAAATGAAAACATAAAAGTTAAAAACTAACATTAACATATTATTTAAAAAAACATTTGAGATGTCTCTCGGCATATAGAATAATTAATTCTCGAAGTATACACAGCTCTCCCAAGACCCGAAACACCGTAAGTCATAAGCTTCTATGAATTTTTAACTATTCTATACATCATCGTCTAAAGAAATAAGGGAAGAATTGACGTAGGGGATAGAGGGGGACTCCGAGGTCTGCCAATGCGACAGATATACCTTGAAGTCTCCAAAGCTATCTCAGCTCACTGATAATGCGGCTGATAAGAAGTACCTGGATCTGCATAAAAAAACATGTGCAAAAGAGTAGCATGAGTACACCACAATTGGTATCTAGTAAGTGCTAAGCCTAACCTCGGTCGAGTAGTGACGAGGTCAGGTCAGGCCCCACTGGCATCTACATAATAAAATAAGGCAGAGTGAAATATTACAGTATAATAGAAGACTAAAATGAAACAAGAAGGAAATCATATAACAGTACAGTATAGTGTACAAAACAACAATAAAGGTTCTCCCGAAATACCGTCTCGTAGTCCCAAAATTAAATGTGCAGGGAATCTCCCGGAATACCGTTCCGTAGTCCCAAATGTGAATATGCAGGGAGATCTCCCAGGATACCGTCCCGTAGTCCCAATGTAAATATGCATGGAAATCTCTCGAAATACCGTTCTGTAGTCTCAAAAGTAAATACACAGTTTAAATAATGGAGATAATAACTATAACACGAAATTCTACAGTTTAGACTAAGTACATATCAAGGAAAAAGCAGGAAATCCACTAAAGATGCTGCATAGAGTACAAATAAGTATTTAAGATAAGTAGATATGTAATACTAGGCTAAGCATGATAACTACACATGCGAGTATAACTCAATATGAAACAAGTTATTGCTCAGTAACAAGCAGGTTTTACAACAAATAGCCCGTGTATGCACTCGTCACCTTATGCTTATGGCATTGACACATTACAAAGGTACCAAAACGATTGGGAAGTTCCCTCACGCAAGGTTAGGCAAGTCACTTACCTCAAATCAAGCTAAATCAATAGGTAGCAATGCCTTTCCACGAATATCTGACTCCGAATTGCTAAAATCTAGCCAAAATCAATTACATACCATAAATATAACTATAAGAAACTAATCTAATTAATAAAATGAAAGCTACAACAAGAAATTAGAAAACCGCCGCAAAAAGTCTTCTTGGGCGTCGTCTCGGAATCGGGTAAAAGTAAAAAAATATGAACACCCATTTACTCATGAGTCTAACCATACAAGAATTACTCGAATCTGATCTCAAATCGCCTTCTAAAACTCAAAATTTTAGTCTATGGAGTTTCTACTATTTTCCTCCAAATTTCCAACTCAAATTAAAAGATGAAAATAGCAATAGATTCATGAAATATAGCCCCATCCGAGTTAGAACTACTTGCCCAACAATCTTTTTGAATAAACCTCGAAAAATCTCCTCACACTGAGCTCTCAAAGTCCCAAAATCGAAATGGGAATCAAACCCTCGAATTTCTCTTTTCGGCCTAGTTATTTCGCACCTGCGGACCTACCACCGCACCTGCAGAATTCCCATCGCAGGTGTAGATTCCACTTAAAAACTCAGCGCCTGCTTCTGTGATCAAAGGGTCGCACCTGCGGACCCATGTCCGCTTCTGCGGTATTCTTCCGCTCCTGCGGGCCATTGGGTGCTTCTACGGGCATCGCATATGCGATACCTCCTTTGCACCTGCAATCACATGCAGCTCCTCTCCTTTCTGATCCTGTGTTTTCCTCTCCGCACTTGCGATGCCGCACCTGTGGTCTCCCCACCGCAGGTGCCAAATACAAGAACTCAAATAGCTTCAGCAATTGCTTAAGTCCAAAACTCAATCCGTTAAGCATCCGAAATACACCCGAGGCCCCTGAGACCTCAACCAAATATACCATCAAGTCCTAAATCATGATGCGAACTTATTCGAGTCCTTAAATTACATCAAACAATGCTAAAAATACGAATCACCCTCCAATTCAAACTTAATGGACTTGGAACTTTAAATTTCTATAACCGATGCCGAAACCTATCAAACCACGCCTGATTGACCCCAAATTTTGCATACAAGTCTTGTTTACCATTACTGACCTATTCCAACTTTCGGAATCGAAATCAAACCCTAATATCAAAATTTCTACTACCAGTCAAAATCTCCAAAAATTCGACTTTTGCAATTTCGATCCTAACCAAAATGAGCTACAGACCTCCAAAATATAATCCGGACATGCCCTTAAGTCCAAAATCACCCACCGGAGCTAACGGAATCGACGAAACTTCATTCCAGAATTTTCTTCACATAGTTCCGATTATGATCAAATTTTTAAGACTTAAGCTCCCATTTATGGACTAAAACATTCCGAAACCAAAAATGAAACCTCTCGGCAAGTCACATAAGTTGAAACAGATATGGGAAAAGCAGTAAATAGGATATCTGGGCTATAACTCTTAAAATAACTGGCCGGGTCGTTACAACACAAAACCTCATTTGAGAGATTTAAAATGAAACCTATTTTTGCGTGTGACAGCAAACTCCTCGTCCGTTATTTTATCCGACTTCTTCTTCTTTCCTTGTATTGCCAAATCTAAGTTATCCTAAATTAGAATAACTTTCATCTTTAATTGTCACATCCCAAAGCTTGCACTTCGATCGAATTTTTCAACTCAAGTCTTTGTTAGAATCATATTGGCTACTAAAACTAATCTAATTATATCCGGCTCTGATACCAATTTGTTAGGATCAAAAAACCGGCTAGTACAAAATTTAGCCAAATAATATTATTATAACAATAACAAAGACAATGCAAATTGATAAGAACGATAATTAAAGCAGATAAAGGAGGCACGAATTTAATGTGGTTTGGTCAAGGTGACCTATGTCCACAAATGGAGATGAACAATTTCGCTATACCAACAAGAGTACAAAATTAGAGTAAATACTCTAATTATTCCTAAATGCCCCAAGAGAATAACCTAACAAGATTCACACAAGTGTTTCCCAACGCTCGCTCTCTTACAAAATACTTTATAATGAAAAGGAAGACAAAAGCTAGTGAAAATATTTCTACTTTTGTATCTGAATATGTCGTTTGAAACGAGAGAGATGGCTCTCCTTTTATAGGACCCAAACTTGGGTTCCAAGAACTAATAAAAGGAAACAGGAAATTGATCAACCAATCTCTACCATATAGTGATACTTTGGCTCCAAGTAAAAATATTGCCATCCAACTCTTCTTCCAAATAGGCTTATACCTATATGAAATGGACCCCACTAGCTAAAAGATTGGCCATATTACATATACCTTATGACTCGGATTGAAGATTCACTGCAGAAATATATTAGGATTTAGCTAAATAATACATAGTTTAAATAAAAAAATTTGGCGTACTCGTTCAAAAATAAAATTACTTATTTAAAGTTTGAACATCATTAATAAAATTCTGGTGTGAGTCACGATTCAAGAAACAACATGGTTCGGCACTGCAACAGAATTGACTTGTTGATATACAATTACAACTCTGCCTTTAACTTTAATACAATAACAACTACGCCTTATCCCCAAATAAGTAATGTACATGAGAAGGGGACTATGTTACAAGTGGTTGCTGATATAAAATAATACACCAATTGATATAAAATAGTTACTATTTTATGCTGGAAATTAAAATTTTTATCATGTAAAAACAGAGAAGGGGACTATGTTACCAAGTTATGTACATTTTGATTACAAAATTGAGGTCTTCATTGGTTGGATAAAGCTTAGATTGTACTCTTAATAGAGTTAGATCATCTTCTGCCTCAAATCTCAGTACATTTACCTCGAGTTCAACTTATAAGTGAAAACAATAATAAGTAGTCATCCTAAAAGAAGTTTTGGGGTTCTTTAAGCTGTCAACTGGCCATTCAATTTACTATTTTTTTGCATTAAAGTCATTAAATAAATTTTTGTCGTTTAAAAATCACTGAATCTTTTCTTACATTGCTCAAACAACCGGAATGTCTAGTTAAATCCTTCGGCGAAAATCACAAAGCCAAATAGTCATGTCGAATTAGCAAAAGTGCGACGGCTATGTCATGTCAATCATGATAATATTTATTTTGTTTGTTACTTAAATTTTATTGTAATTGTTAAATATGTAATTATATAACAATGAAACGTGCAACTTTATGTAACGACTGATTTGGTGTGGCTGCGTCCTTACCTTATTTTTCTCGCATCTTATCATTCCGTAGTATTAAATATTTTGTTTTATCCTTTACCGTATCTTTTAATATAATAATATTATCCTATACCTTATTTTTCTTTGTAATATTATAAATTTATTCTTTACATTGTTGGTGCATGACATCATGAAACGGCGACAGGCGATACCATTTATTCAAACGTTATATTCATCAAAACAATACAATGTAATATAATATAATACAATGTCATATATTTATAAAATGATTCATAACATCCATTCACTATGAATAGGTATGACACAAAGAAACACAAAGAAAATTTGAGTTTCTTGCTTCTTTTCCTTTCATTGAAAACCAATTAGGGTTAGGTCTATTAGGTATGACGATAATATAGGGGGAAATTAAATTTCCAACTTTTCTGGAGAAGCTGTTACAAAGCAGTACAATTTTTGTTTGGATCTTTTCTCTTTATAGCAAGTTACTTGAATCTATGTTTCAGTAGGCAAGTTCTATACGTTTTTCCTTTTACAATCTTGAATTTTAGGTGCACATGCATATGTACATTTGTTGCCCTCTTCTCTGCTCATGATAGTCAAATTAGGTCCATCACCTTTGTTTTGTACACCTTCCGTTCATGTGTCTTACTTAGCTTCCTCTTTAGGAAAAAGAAAAAAAAAAAGTTCCGCATTTATAGCTTGTTTGGCCAAGCTGCAAAAATCAGCTTATTTTGAGAAGTATTTTTTTTCAAAAATGCTTTTGTCAAACGTACTTTTGGTGAGAAGCAGTTTGTGTTTGGCTAATTAGTTTGAAAAGCACTTCTGAGCAGCAATTAGTGTTTGGACAAGCGGTTAAAAACTGCTTCTAAGTGTATTTTTCTCAAAAATACTTCAAAAAAAAGTGCTTTTGGAGAGAAGCTACTTTTTAATGCTTCTCCTCAAAATCACTTTTTTTTTCTTCCAGAAACTTGGCCAAACACCTCAATTTTTGGCCAAAAGTGCTTTTGGCAAAAAAAATAAAAATACTTTTGGCCAAAAATAAGCTTCTATGATGCAGGAATCTAGAAAGGGTCACATCTCAAGTAGTGTAACGTGGGCAATCTATTCTAATGAAGCATTAGTAGCTAATTCCCCGACTCAAATCCGTGGAAGCAGTTGCTAGTGCTTGCATTATGGGTAGACTGTCTGCGTCACATCACTTGAATGTGACCCTTCCCCAAACCCTGCGTGAACGCGGAATACCTTGTACACCAGGCTGCTTTTTTTGAGTTGGTGTACAACAACAATAACAACAACATACCTAGAAAAATCCCACTAGTGAGGTTTGGGGAGGGTAGGATGTACGCAGACCTTACCCCTACCCCGGAAGGATAAGAGGTTGTTTTCGGGAGACCCTCAGCTCAACAGAGGAGACAATAATATCAGAAAAGAAACGAAAGAAGAGATCTGTACCAACAAAAAAACAAGAGAATAAGTGAAAGGGAGTGCTACTTGTATGAGAAAGTTTTTCTTTTTCTTTTTCTCTCCTATCCCATCCCGTTCACTAAACTATCAGTATCGAGATAAGTTCGGAATATTTGCTTAGACTAATTTGTTCAGGCAGCCACAAGTTTACTACACCTAAAAACAAAATTAAATTGACTACATATTTTTTGCAGGCCTACATTGAAAATACAAGATTGTGAAATCTTTATATTTTTTTCTCCAATCTATAGATTAAAAGTTTGAAATGGGGACAAGTATGCGAATATATTGTAAGAATTACAAGGATTGGGATCTAAATCAAAGTGAACTTTTGACACGATACTTTTGTCGTGAATAGTTTCTAAATGTACTTTTTCGAAACATTAGTTATTTGTTTTCGATGTTTGGTTGGTAAATAATTAAAAAATTAGTAGTACTACTTATTTAAAATATTGATAATAATGTTGGCAAATCAGATATAGAGTTAAGATGCTATGTTTAATTACTAAGGATTTATAACAATGATTAGCTATTGATTAGAATTAAATAATTGAACATTTGAAATTGTTGTGAAATAAAATAACTTCTGCCCCATAAGTGATGAGGAAACTTCTTTTCTATCTTTAATGAAAATATTTTCTCTAAAGGGTGTGTTTGGTATGAAGGAAAATATATTTCGAAAATATTTTTCAATTTTCTCCTGTTTGGTTGGTATAAATATTTTGGAAAATATTTTTCTCATGAACTCATTTTCCTCCAATTGGAGAAAATATTTTTTCAATCAAAAGAAGGAAAAATATTTTCCAAAACTCTTTCCAGAAAATATGAAAATTTTAGGAAAGATGAGTTGAAAAGAGTAACATAAAAAATTATTTTCCTAAAACTATTTTATATTCTCTAACCAAGCAGTAGAAAATATTTTTCAAAATATTTTTTCGCTCACCAACTAGATAAAAAAAAGTAATAGAACTGCTCATTTTTTAGAAAAATATTTTCCTCCGTATCAAATGTATCCAAAATATCTTTTGACAAGAATAAACACCTAACCCACCGAAACTTTTCGTCATACCAAACACATAACCCACCGAATAAATTCAATTACAAAACGGTGCATTTTGCACTTTTTTGGGCAAACTATGGAGTGTAAATTATCCTTTCCCTTTCATTTCCCTCTAATCCCCTAAATGATTGTTTTATTTTCGTAAATATTCAAAAAATGTATTTATAAAATTTTTAAATTATAATGTTTATGAAAGGTAAAATAGATAAACCTTGTAACTTTTACTTATTATTTTGTACATCTCTAAATTTTTGACATGTAATTAACTTGTAAGGTTCTCAATCAAGTTATTTAATTTGTTTTTCGACTTATCACTTCTACAATCTAACTCGGTTGTATTTAACATATAAAAAGAAATTAAACATGTGAACTAATAATCAAATATTGCCTAAATGGAACTAACTATCATAATCCTTTATCTCACTTTTATGTACAATTAAATCAAAAGCAAATATGTTTCATATCATATCACTTACTAATATATGAAAACTCTTTTCAACTCATCATTTACATCATTAATCCTACTTGCGCGGTATTATGTAAGTATTTTTTTTGTACTTACTTTATCCATATCTACTTTAATCACTCAAAATAGGACAGTTTAGGACAGTTTTGTCTCCTTATTTTAAGATATCAATACGAATTTTCTTTTCCGCATAATTATTTTTTCGACAACATGCAATTAGTGGCGTAGTCAAGATTTCCGCTAAGCGTGTTAAAAAAATAAAAAATAAAAAATTAAAAGAATTGTGGTTAGTGGATTGGAACCAATAATCTTACAAAGGCTTTGAACCCTCCTTGACTACTAAACTATACTTTTGAGTTATATTAAGAGAATTAAAAACATAATATATAGAGATAAAAAATAAATTTTATCTTATGTACGGTGTAATTTTTCGGGTGAACCCCTTCCGCCCCACGTGCCACAACGGTTGGTAGTTATATACTTTTATTCAATATTAAATCATCCTCCCACAATCTTTTCTAGAAGAACATGAAAAATAAAAAAAAATAAAAAAAGGAAAAGAGAGCAAGAAGAAATCCTAATTGTGGGTCCTAACAATATTCACTAGTCTAAAAGGGCATGCGGAGAAACTTCCCACAAGCCAAAGCTAGTACGACGCTAAATTTACTTTCGAGTGGTCCAACTTTTTTTTAGTGACGCTTATGCCCTCAACTTTCTCTTTTTAAGGACAAAAGGTTCAAAATCATTTATATATTATTTATAATTGCTTAATTTTGCCCTTTTTATCTTTTCAAATTTTGAGAATAAGAATTTAAATTTTCTCTTAACTTTTGACTATAGTTTAACATTACTCATCCGCTAGGAGGCAAGGATACTAGAGTTTTTTTTCTAACAAAGAATGAAAATTACTCCCTTCGTCCCAATTTAAGTGAATGTGTTAGAATTTTGAGAGTTAATGAGATATATTTTGACCGTAATTCTCATAAAATTATAGGCCTTTTAAATATTTTAAATTATTAATTATTATACTTACACTATTTTTTACGTAGTTTTTAAATATGTACTAATTATTTTTTAGAAAAATTAAAAAAAATTCATATCCAAATACATGTTGAAACTAAAAAATTTGAATTTTATAAAGCCAAAAATATTAAATAAATTGAGACATTAGGAGTAATAGAAATCAAAATTATTCAATTTATCGTCACATGTGTTATGAAACAATGCAAGAAGAAGAAGAGTATTGTAGAGAAAAGTAGAGGGAGAGAATTCTTATTGATTTGGGATGAATTACAATGAAATAGAAGCCTCTATTTATAGGGAGAGGGTGACTTAGCCACCAAGCAATGAACCCTAAAATCTCTCAAAATATAGACATTCATCATAAATACAATTCTATTTATAACACTCCCCCTTGAATATCTATTCAACAGATAATGTGCCTCGTTAAAACCTTAACTAAAATAAAACCTAGTGGGAAAAATATTCTAGAGAAGGAAAAAGAGTACACATATCTAACAATACGTCTTTTGGTTGCCTCGTTAAAAACCTTGCAAGGAAAACTCAGTGGGACAAAACCTTGTAAGGAAAAAAGAGTACAATGCGTATTAACTCCCCCTGATGAGAGCATCAATTCATATCCTTAAGCATTTGCATTCCAATCTTGTGCACAATCTTCAAAAGATCGTTGGTAGATATTTAATAAACAATATCAGCCATATTAACTTTAACAATTTTGTTTCCCCTTGAAATCGTCATCCCTGATAGATGTATTGTCTTCATATGATCTTGTTGGAATCATCATTTCAATATCTTCACATAGAGGTAAAAACTCTTGCTATCATATATCATGCCTATAGTTATAGCAAGATACATATGTGCATAAATTGCACTTAGGATATAGTACTTCATGACCATAAATTCTATATGCTTCAAGCAATTTAAATCCTTCATGGATTGTCATATAAGTTAAGTCATATAAGCCATATAATAAATTTTAGATGCATATCAAGTTTTCATGTCATGTTAGACATATAAGATATCGAAAACTGATTGCACTACCATTGACTTTATACTTTCAAATGTTTGAACTATATGTTCAAAATTACATGTCTTTCATATGAAACCAATTCTATTTGAATTGTTTCTCTAGACTTAAGATCCTCACATATATTTAGCGCTATTATATATGTTGCCGGCGAACATTTTATATCGGTTCCAACCTCTTTATTTTCATATAGACATAACATAGAGATCTCTTCATTCATATTTTCAGGTACCTGAATCTCTCTTGAGATTTTATGAAGTGTTATGTATGTTTTGATCATTTGCTCATCTTCTTTATCAAGAAGTTTATTTGAAACCGATTTGTCTATACGCTTTAACCGTACCATAGACTTTGTCCTTCTAGGACTTAATATGAACATTTGCAATGAGAATATAGTTACTTTCTTTGGATCAACAAATGCGTCTAGCATGCTTTGCAATATATTGCAAATGAATTATCCTTTTATGAACTTCAAGTTCATATTATCTTATTCGAGGATCTAGATGTACAAATGATAATTCATTCCATGTAACCTTTCTCAACTGTTTATCACGTCTCCCCCTCATGTTAGAAAAACTAACTTGTTTCCTCAACTTTGAGAACCCATCTTTGTGCGTCATGGTGTTAATCAAAATATACACTGCACATCAATTATAATAAGAGGGAATTATTTGGTTCCTGACCCTAAATCACTTGTGAGGGGAGAAAATAATATACTTTTGTATATAACGTATATCAAACTCATATACAAAACTTTATTCTCATAAGCAATTGTTTAGCTATTAAGTGGATGCACTCAATATATCATTTTGCTAAACCAGCTATGATGTAAACCAACTTATTAAGATGAACTTCTTGAATAGAAAATCTGGAATATGCTCTAAATTAAATTATTGAGCAAGTTATCTCGCAAACACTATGTTGCGGGTTTATAATAATCGCACATGTAACCATCTCATAGATGCATATTATGTGGTATACATGGCAGGTGAATGAGCCATATTCACCTTTGATATTTCCAGCATTTATGGGATTCAATCCCAATTTTAGTTGATCTATTAATCGATGAGAACAAACAATATAAGAGAATTCGTAAAGAACTTTCTAGTTCTTTAATATTTACCCATATGAATTCTCTATTATTTTTGCACATCATACTTAAATTGATATGGCTAAACCAATTATGCCAACTGAATAAATTACCAATATTGATAAACTTTAGGTTTACACCATGACATGTGCAATTATCAATAAACTTCAAGTTTATTATGATATGGATTTTTATATCAATAAGCATCAACTTTATTGCGGTATTCTTTTATTTGTGTAGTACAAACTGGAAAATAAAGCGGGTAGCTTTTCACATACATATTACCCCGCTACAAGTTGTAGCAACATAAGATATTAAATCATTCCTTTATTTATAGTCTCAATATAATCAACCGCTTTTGCGTATACTTTTGAAACTGAATATGTTTCTTTGAGACTTACTACAACACAATACCTTATCGGTAATCAATTGTATTTCTCCAAAATAGTGGTAATTGGCTCTTCCAGAGCTCTCAATTAATTTTGTACTACCACATATTCATCAACATCCATATGGTCATATATCTCTTTCAAGGAGAAAGTTATACCATTATGGTCATGGCCAAAATTATATGCAAGATATGTTTCTTGCATTATTGTTGTCCTTTAATAATCACATTGCCAAAATATTTTTGCGTACAATAGGTACGTGACCAATGACCATTCATGCCATAATAATGACATAATTTTCTTATATTATCTCAAGCCTCCTTCTAGAGGTGAGTGTGGTATATTCGCTACCACTAGCACGTTCATATTCTTTGAATAATGAATATGTATTCATAAATCAGATGTTGTCACATTCATATCATGAATGAACCATAATCATCTATATGTGCTTTATAAAATCTCATGTCAAATCGATGACAAATATTACTTTCACAAAGTGAAAGATTATTTTGAAAATCCTTATTATTCCCATTATCACAATGATGACAATTATAATTTCGTCTATTGCCACGTCCACATCCATTGATACCTTCACGGTAATAATTATATCTTCTTTCTGTCACGACCCGGATTTTTCCACCATCGAGAGTCGTGATGGCGCCTACTGACGTAGCTAGGCCAACCAAACAGTAAACATTCTCTGATAATTTCTCATCAATATAAACATACGAAAGCAATTAAATAAAAGCGGAAGACTTTAAGCTTAATAAACTGAAATCAAAATGCGAAAGTTTAAGACGAATCTCTACCCAAAATCTGGTGTCACTAGCTCACAGACTACTATAGAGTACTAAAAACAAGTCCGAAATGATATTACATACTGTTTGTCTCGAAACAAGGAAAACAAACTAAACATAGAAGGGACTTCGGCCTGCGAACGCCAGCTAGGCTACCTCATGAGTCCCTAGACTGAAGACAGCTCCCGGGCAATCCTACCGCTGCTGTCCGAAAGCTGCTCCTGGATCTGTGCAAAAAGATGCACAGAGTGTAGCATCAGCACAACCGACCCCATGTGCTGGTAAGTGCCTGGCCTAACCCCAGCGAAGTAGTGACGAGGCTAGACAGGACTACCAAATCAACCTGTATAGTTTTATATATATATATGTGCAATAAAAAGAAAGGATACCAAAACTAAACAGTTAAAAGGGAGGGGAAACATGCTATGGGGGAGTACAATCTGGATATAAAAATCATCATCTTAAATAAGAAACAGGGCACAACAATAATTAACAGAGACAAGAAATCCAACAGTTGCACGTCATCAACCTTCATGCTTTTACTCTCGTCCTCACCCAAAGCAATCAACAAAATGCACGACATCAGCCTGTGTGTTTTCCTCACATAACTCTCATTTCATGGTACGAAATGACCCTTCGTGCATAATATAATCAACAATAGCACGGAATGTCCCTTCGTGCGAATATAATCAAACAGTGGCATGGAATGACCCTTCGTGCATAATATAATCAAACAATGGCACGGAATGACCCTTCGTGCATAATATAATCAAACAATGGCACGGAATGACCCTTCGTGCATAATATAATCAAACAATGGCACGGAATGACCCTTCGTGCATAATCACTCTTCTTCACCCAAACAGAAATCACAACCAAACGGGCGAGGAAAATAAATAATAACAAAAAATGTCCCGGCAAGGGAAGAACACAATTAAGCATCCAAATCCCGGCAAGGGAGCAATATCAACAACTTACACATCCCGACAAGGGATATAATCACATCTCTTTCAATTCTTTCATTTCTTACTCAACAGTATTTTATCGTTTGAGCCAACGCTCCAAACAATTCATAATTCATAAATAATCCTCAAGCTTCTCACATTATGTAGAAAATCATTAATTAGCTTGGAAGAGTCCCAAAGTATACCAAAACAAGTACCAACAAAGACCCACGGTCATACTAGACACCGGTGTATAGATACTCGTCACCATGCCTATACACCATACTCGATCATTTAGCAATTTACAATAAATAATACTCTAATCCTATTCCCTCAATCCAAAGTTAGATCAAACACTTACCTCGAATGCTCCAAAAATCCACTCAAGCCTCTAGTATATCTTTACCCCTCAAATTCACCACAAAACCGCTCGAATCTAGTCACAAATTACTTGAATATATCAAGAAATGCTAATTGTATCAACTTGAATGCATAAAAATGAATTTTCCAAAGTTTTACTCAAAAATTTCCAAAATGCCCCCGGGCCCACGTGGTCAAAACCCGAGGTTCGAACCAAAACCCGATTATACATTCCCCCACGAGTTCATATCTATGATTTGTTTTGAAATCGGATCTCAAATTGAGGTCCAAATCCCCAATTTTAAGAAAACCTAGGTTCTACCCAAAATCCCCATTTTCACCCATGAAAACCTTGATTTTTAAGATGAAAATATGATAAATGATGTTAAAGATTGAAGAAATTAAGTGAAAATCAACTTACAAGTGGATTGGAGAAGAAAGTTTTCTTGGAAAATCGCCTATGGAGTGTTTGAGTTGAGAGATATGAAAAATGGGGCGAAATTTCGACTAAGTATGAAAAATGAAGGTCTCTGATGTCGCAATTGCGAACAGGGGTTCGCAATTGCGAACCCCGACCAAATATGGGATTTGCGAACAAGCTTCACATTTGCGAAGCTAGGCAATGCTGGGACTTTCGCATTTGCGAAAGGGGGCCTCGCAATTGCGATCAATGGCCCTCCGCATTAGCGATCGAAATGATCGCATTTGCGACCCAGTGCAAATTTTTCCGGACTTTGCATTTGCGAAGAGGACGATCGCATTTGCGATCATAGGCCACAATCTCAGAAATCGCAATTGCGATAAATGGCTCGCATTTAGGAGCTCGCAATTGCGAATCTCCACTTCGCAATTGCGAAGATCACAGAAACAGAATACCAGATTTTTCCAAAAATGAGAAATGCAATCCGACACCTATTCAAAACACATCTGAGCCCTCGGGGCTCCAAACCAAATATGCACACAACCTCAAAACATCCTACAGACTTACTCGTGCGATGGAATCGCCAAAATAACATCATTTACATAGAATCAAGCCTCAAATCACATGATTCCTTCCAATTTTTCATAAAACACAAATTTTCTATTTTCAAGTCCGAAACACGTCAAACAACGTCTGATTTCAATCAAATTTTACAGAACGCGCTTAACACAAATTTAAGACTTGTACCGGGCGTCGGAACCAAAATACGAGCCCGATACCATCACTTTTTGATCAAATTTCATTTTCATTTTCCTTAAATATTTTCATAAAACAATTTCATGGAAAAATTCATTCCTCGGGCCTGGGACCTCGGAATTCGATTCGGGCATACACCCAAGTCCCATATTTTCCTACGGACCCTCCGGGACAGTTAAATCACGGGTCCGGGTCCGTTTACCAAAAATATTGACCGAAGTCAACTTTAACCATATTAATATCAAAATTCATCATTTTTCACACAGAATTCTTATTTAAGCCTTCCGGCTACACGTTCGGACTGCGCACGCAAATCGAGGCGAATAAAAGTGACGTTTTCAAGGCCTCAGAAGCACAGAACAGATGATGAAACAGGTGATGACCCTTTGGGTCGTCACACTTTCAGACTTATCACATACTACTATCACATTCTCTTAAGGGAATGAGAATGGAGCAAATTCAATGGGACGGGTTTTTAATTCTTTGCCCACATTCATACATGAATTTGATCATGACAAGAGATAGAAATTTTACCACTTCATGTGGGTGTAATTTCTTACAAACTCCATTAGAGTTATAACCAAACTTTGTTGTCTTTGCCTGTATATAAAATCAAATTATAGAATTTCAAGAATTTGAAAAGAGTAAAGTAAAATACTTACCTTAAATCCAGAATTTTAATCATGAAGGAAGTTAATGGAATAATTGACAATTATTATATTCAATCCCAAAGCTTCTACTTAATTGGTTAGAGTCTCGTGCTGATAACGTGTTATGAAACAATGAAAGAAGAAGAAGAGTATTGGAGAGAAAAGTAGAGGGAGAGAATTCTTACTGAGTTGGGATGAATTACAATGAAATAGAAACCTCTATTTATAGGAATAGGGTGACTTAGGCACCAAACAATGAACCCTAGAATCTCTCTAAATATAGACATTTATCATAAATACAATTCTATTTATAACAACATGACAAATTTGACTATTTTTGTTCTTGCTCTCACCGTTTTCCTCTTTTTTGTCTTTTTCTATTTGTCACTTATATATATCTAGCCTTCACTTTTACATCTTTTGCCTTTTTTTTCCCACCCTGCTCTCACGAGCTCTCTTTAACAAGGGTGTCAACGTTTACTCAATAAATATACATCAAATTATTTAAAAATGGCAACTGGAGCTGCCGGAGACGGACTATTCCGGGGAGTATTCGACGGATGTATCTCCGGCCACGATACAGGGATCCAAAGCAGGCCTTACCACCGTAACTGTGGCTGCGCACTTCATAAATCCCGTGGAAATTGCTCTCATTCTTCTCCTTATATGAACATATCGTATCCGATTCGACGCTCGTGGAGCGAAAGCTGTCTAGCGTTGGCCGCTGCTTCCTCCGGCCATCCCTCGCCGTGTTCTTCTTCTGCAGCCGCCACCATGGACGGCGGTAAGAAGAATTTGGTCCGTTCTACTACTGAAGATCATGACCATGTGGTTTTTTTTTAGGTTTGATTAAAATCATTTCTCTTTTTTATTTTTTTTAGTAATCTATGATTTAATTCCACAAAGTAGATCCGGTTATGTTTGATACTGTATGTAAAACTTCTTGTAAACACTGATACTAAAAAAAGAACTATTTTATTTATTTATTTTAGGTTTTTATTTACATGTATTTGATGCATGAACACAAAATGTTGAATTAGGAAAAAAAAATATATACGAGTAGTTTATTTGGTACTTTTATGGATTTTAATTTGTTTTGTTGTCTTGCAAAATTTTAATCAGTTATTTTTTCTCCACAATCAAGTAAAGACTGTTAAATCTAATGTATTATTTTGAATTTTGCTTAATCAGATAAATTAAACCAAACTAAACTAACATCATTTTTGTTTTTCTACTTAATTATAGTGATTCATTCAGTTTGCGCACAATTTGACTATTTTATCCTGTACATGCTACCTTTCAATAATTGGTTTACCGGCTACTGATTGAGTATATAATTTTGCTAATTTAATTTTAGTATTGTAGTTAAGATGTTTTAAATAAGTGCACGCCAATGCCAAATCATGATTTAAAACTTAACTACAAGCTGTAGCTTACAGAAAATGAACGTTTCCAGGCTGTAGTACAAGTAGCACAGCACATGTGAGCACTAACTTTTGCTTCGATACATGAAATGTTCGGTCCCAAATATTACTTCATTGTCATAACCACTTTTATTAATTACAAATGTGATAGGGAGGGGAGCCTCGGACCAACGATAAAATTATGGAATTTTTATTTATGTATCTAGTTATATTAGTTGTTTATTTTTTCGACCTATACATATAGATTGTATATTGATTATACACGATTATACATATATTAAGTATAAAATACACATATATTATACCTCCGCTGACTTTTTTTAGTTTAAGCGATTGAGTGGGCGGCTAACCGGGTAAATTATCTCTGTCTGAGCTATAAGTTACAAATTCGAATCGGGAAAGCAGTCACTAATACTTGCATTAGGGTAGTCTTCACCATGCCCCTTGGGGTGCGGTCTTTCCGCGAACCTTATGTGAATATAAAGACTTTATGCTTTGGACTTCTTTTTTTAATTGCTAGAGCAAGATTATGGAAATAAGTATAAAAGATAGTTATTCACTTCAACTCCAAATATTTTAGTCTCTCTCTGTTTAATTGAATGTTTTCAAAACGTTTGACGTTCTATAAAAATAAGAATAAAAAGAATGATGCGACCTATAATATACCCTTATCAAAGTTTTGGTCTCAATTTCGATTTTGGGAATGAATTTTTTTTTAATAATAAAAAGAGTTTTATTTCACTTTAGTAGGCATATTTAGTGCAAATTCAGATTAATCAAATTAGCAGGTTCCAGATATTAGATGCTTAAAGTTAAAAAGGAAAATCCTTTTTGCTCCACCATAGGAAATAAATCGATGTACAAGTACGGAAATATTAAAATGTAGGTACAATAATTCGTTATTCGAACAAGTAATTAATTAGTACATCTTTAATATTGAAAATAAAAAAGAAAAGGGAGTCTGTCTAGGACAACAAATCTAGGTAAAAAGTGCCAAATTAAATAGATATGTAACCCTCAGCAGCGAGCTAATTGAACACGGATTCTTCTTTTAGATATTATTAATGAAATTTAGTTATCATCTAATAAGATATTAGACTATCAATATTTAATTGCCAAAATTTAAGTTTGTCTACCTTTAAAATCGGATAACAATTAAATTTATAAGTGATTTTAAGGATATGTGATTTCACTTTGAAGAGGTCCAATTTCCTAGTCTCGACCTTTATGGCTCCGGTGTGTGCTTTAACGAAGGAATATGCGAGCATGTCAAAAGAATCAATGGAGTTGGGTGGTAAATTATAGTATCATTGCCCTCTTTGATAAGGTCTCCCCTAATTTCTTTAGCTATACGCACTCGATCTCGTCGTCCTCTAGATCGTTCCCCTTAATTGCACATGTGTAACAAGTGACATGCACGTTGGGGTCGGTAGTTCCAATATACTTGGGGAATTTCTAGCATGCGGAATTTCTTTGGAATGGGTTTAGGAGCCGCACTGGGGAGTGGGGGGTGGGAAGGGTTTTGCACGAACTTCTTTGAATCCAAACCCTTCAAAATCGATGGTGCCCCCAAAGTTTGATCAATTCTGGAATTACATGTTTCTACTTTCTTGTCATTTGCTTCAATCTTCTTCTCCCCCGATTCAATTCACTTTGTCAGCTCCTCGAGCATCTTCATGATAGCGGGGTCGGTCCCTGATTCATTCCCGTTTGATCTTCCCGGCACCAGTTCGGCCCTGTGAACAATTTCCTGCGATGGCTCGGGTTCGACCCTGCTCGGTGCATGGTTTTAATTTTGGAGTTGTGCTATTGCAGCTTGTTGAGCCTGTAACATTTCGAAGATTATTCAAAGGCTGATTCCGCCTTATTCGCCGACTTGTGGTTTTTGACCGGCTGATTGAATGTCTCTACGGACGCTATTTTCGGGGTCGATGGCTAGATTTGCATAAATGGCAACATGGGAACTGACGTCGACGGGGTCTGCAATTGGAGCTCCATCGAGGTCAACTGGAGGCACCTCGTTCCCTGGGGCGGAATGTTGTCGATTTTGACAGGAAAACCAAGGCCATTGTTCATGTGTATGGGTACTGCTTGAGAGTTTGACATGCTGATTCTGGAATAAAAAACGCTTACAAGAACAAGTGTAAAGAAGTGTGTTTTAGAAAAATTAGCACCAGGCAATCACTATTACCCTTAGTCCCACTGTGGGCGCCAAATTATTTACCCTTAAATCGAATAACAATTAAATTATAAGTAGTTTTAAGGATATGTGATTTCACATGGGACAAACTAAGAAAATGCTTAAATTGATATTAAAAATTGATTGTAGAACAAACCAAAATGATGTGCGGCTTTGGCCCTCGAGCTAGGTTGCCCTCGAACCAAATGGGTGTGCTATTGAAAGTAAGAATTAAGCAATAGAGTATTGAAAGCTTAAGTGAGAAAATGTAATATATTGCTTTCTTCTACGTGAATGTAATAATTACAAAATGATTAGAACCCTTTCATATAGTAGAGGAGTTATACTTATGGTACAATTCTAAATACAGTAACAAATCCCATGACTGGTTGATTAACCGGCCCTGACTTGATACGTGCCGAGATTTTCGCCGTGACCCTCGCTCGATTTCGGATATTTCGGCTTACCGTTACTCAACTAGGTAAACCCCTTCGATCTTACTCGACCCCGGTTCCACTCGGCCTCGATCTTGGTTGAACATCATCCTGGACACTCCTTTGAGTTAAGGGTTCATCAACATACTCCATATTTTAGCCGAACCGTGGCTCATCATGATTCAACCACGGTTAGTCACAAGAAAGGTAGGCCCATTCTGATCGTACATAAAGTTTTATGCACCGATAGTGTAAAAAATATTTGCAATATTAAGTCATTTATAATCTTTATAATGATATTAATTGATAACTTGATATATGACTATAGTATATATATATATTTTTTTTAACGAAATCGACTCGATATTACTACTATATATACGAGATCATGTAAAGAGTTTTGTAGACCTTAGTTACATTGTAACTATCTTGTTAGTTTGCCAATCAAAAGGGTTTACTCTTCCAAATATGTCCTTGTATTTGCTATTTATTATTTCATATACTAAAGTATGTTTTCAATAAATCAAGATACTTTCAAACTAGGAAGACGTTAGTGTAATTCTAGAAGAAAAGTTCTCTCTCTAACGTTCTCTCTCGACGCATGATAAGCGTTTCTTGCTAACATACGCTGATCAACAATGGGGAGGGGAATACCTAGGAAACTTGCAACGACAATTCCGATAGTAAACATCATGGAAGCTGGAAATCCACAAGGTGCAGAGAAGCGGAGTGTTGAGGTGGTGAATGCAGGGATAGACCCAATGGAATAGTGGCCGCCATTATCAACTATGAAGGAAGCTCTGAAAACACTGCATGCAACAAATCCTGTAGTGATGATCGAGATTGCGAAGGTCAATTCTGCTGCTAAAGTACAAATATGAGGATCTAACTAGGGGAGAAATGATATGCAAGCTAACATCAATCGAACTCAACTAGTAGAGGAGATCGTGAGGAATACAGAAGATGATGGGGATACTAAAAGGAAAAATGAGAGTATATAGCAAGCTGATAACAACAAAAATGAAGTTCCAGCTGTAACTAAGGTGACGAATAAGAAGAATTGGACAAATTTATTTACAGGGAACTAATTGGCGTCAAAAGGTATGGATCTAAATTTCATTGCACCGACTATAAAAAATGGAGAAGTAATCGTGGAATTATGTAAAGAAGAAGTGGAAGAAGAGACAAGGAAATAGAAGCAAGCTTGAATTCTCTATGTAGTTGGAATTACACCATCAATTGGAACCATGAAGCGATTTATCGCGGCGGAATGGAATGTTACTGCTAAACCTAAGATCTACTACCATAATACGGGATATTTCGTTGTAAGGTTCAATTCAATGGAGGATAGGGATGTAGTATTGTACTCTGGTCCACATATGCTAGGTACTAAGCCGATGATCGTGAAGGCTTGGTCAGACAATTTTCATTTCAGCTAGGAGATCCTGCAAACAATTCCAGTATGGGTGAGATTTCCAAACCTCCCTTTGAATTGCTGGGGAGCTAGATCTCTAAGTAGAATTAGTAATGGATTAGGGATCCCATTATACGCTGATGCCTGCACTACTAAGTTGGATCGAATTACCTATTCGCGAGTTTTGATTGAGATGGATATAACAAAAGAACTCCAAAAATTCATCAAAGTAACAGATCCAAATGGAAGAGAGTTTAGTCAAAGAGTAGCCTACGATTGGGTGCTAGAATTCTATCAGAGTTGTAGGCAAATTGGGCATAGCTGTGGAAAGGATGAACAACAAATGCAAAAAACTAAGGTAAAACAGCAGAAGCAGAGGCAAGAGTGGCTTCCAAAAGAAAGAAGCAATGACAAGGTAGATCAATCAGTAGCTGTTAAGAGAAACCAACTGACAATGATTAAAGGGATAGCCAGTACAAAAGATGGCTCAAATGCAAGGATTGATAGTAAAAAAGGGGAGCAGAGTTGGACAAAAGCAACATGGAAGTCTATAGCTAGAAACAAGGAGAAAATGGAGGAGGTTGCAATTAATACCATCAATGGCTTTAATATATTAGCAAAATCAGGATTACAACTATTACACCCAAGTCAATTAGGGGAAGGATCGAGTAGACAAAGGAGACATGAGGAGGTAGAAGGGGGTTCACATGCTATATTCATTCCAGTATGAAGGTGATAACATGGAATATTTGGGGTATGAATAATACTCCAAGACAGAAGGAGCTAAAGAATTTTATAAGAAGTAATAAGGTTAGTATGATGGCATTACTATAACATAAAGTGAAGGAGCAAAAATCTAGTCAAATAATTAGGAGGATCACTTCAGGTTGGGAGTGGCTAGCTAACTATGATCATAGTAGTAAAGGGAGAATCTGATTGATATGGGATGGTAGGGAAGTAGAATGTATAGTGCTAGAGAAGACACACTAATTCATTCATGTTGCAATCCTTATCAGGAACATGAATGTGAGGTTTGAATTTACAGCAATCTATGGATTGCATACTGTGGAGGATAGGAGAAAATTGTGGAGGGATTTACTGCAAGTCAATAGCAAAATACTGGGGGCATGGATAATCATGGGGGACTTCAATGCTATAAGGTATAAGGAGGATAGGCCAGTTGGGAACCCTGTACAAGAGATGAAAGTGAAGGAATTTAATAATTTTGTGGAGGATGCTGCATTGGCTGAATTGAAGACTAATGGAAGAAGTTTCACATGGACAAATGGACACACATACAACAAGATTGATAGGGCACTAGTTAATGCTGAATGGATGCTGAAAATACCTCACCTAGAGGTATGAGTAATGGATCCGGGATGTTATGATCACTCACCATTGAGTATTACCTTTGAAGATAATGAAGAATCAAGGCCTAAACCTTTCAAGTTCCTGAACCATCTTGTTGATCATAAAGACTTTCTGCAAATAGTAAACAAAGCCCAGGAAGGGAGTAGTACATATAACAAAATAAGAGATATTTGGGAGAGACTGAAGAAGGTAAAGCAAGCTATGAAGAAACTGAATGCACATGAATATAATGCTGTAGGAGGAAGGATCACAAAATGCAGGGAGAAACTATGCATCATACAAGAGCAAATGAGAAAAGCTGGTCAACCAAAAAGTATGATTCTAGCAGAAAAGGAGCTAAGATTAAAGTTGGAGAAATGGCTAAGGGTGGAGGAAAGCATACTAAAACAAAAATCAAGAGTACAATAGTTAAAACTAGGTGATGACAACAATGCTCAATTCTATGCAAACATGAAGAACATGAGCTCTCAAAACAAAATTCAGAATCTAGCAAGAAGTAATGGAACAGTGACATAGATAAAAGAGGAGGTGGAAGAGAAGATAATGGGATTTTATAAACAGTTATTAGGATCAGTAGCTAGAAAACTTCCAGCTATTATTCCAGCAATAATGAGAGAAGGACCACTAATCAGCAGACAACAACAGAAGCAGTTGATAGAAGATGTATCAATGGAGGAAATATACAGAGCACTGATGGGGATAAGTGACAACAAAGCACCAGGTTGTGATGGTTTTAATGCACTATTTTTCAAAAAAGCTTGGCCAGTAGTTGGGGAGAAGTTAACTGAAGCAGTGTTGCAGTTTTTTTTCTGAAGGAAAACTATATCACCCAATCAACTGCACCACAGTAACCTTAATTCCTAAAATACCAAATCCAAATAGAGTCTCATATTTCAGGCCAATTTCTTGCTGCACCATACTATATTAGATTATCTCAAACGTCCTAACAAATAGGTTGCAAGGCATAATAAATGATATTGTGGATGAAAGTCAAGCAGTTTTTGTACCAGGGAGACTGATTAATGACAATATAATAATAAGCCATGAGCTTGTTAAAGGCTATGGCAGGAAGGGTATATCTCCTAGATGCATGTTAAAAGTAGATATGAAGAAAGCTTATGATCCTATAGAATGGGACTACGTGGAGCAGGTGCTAAGGAAAATACAAATGCCGAGGAAGTTTGTGAATTGGATTATGGTATGTATGAGAAGTGTGTCCTATTACATAATTATAAATGGTCAACACACGATACCTTTTAAAGCAAAAAAGGGATTGAGGTAGGGTGACCCACTATCCCTCTATCTATTTGTCTTGGCTATGGAATATCTTACAAGATTGCTGAAGAACTTAAAGAGGAATCCAGATTTTAGTTTTCACCCAAAATGTGCTAAATTGAACATAGTTTAGCTGAGTTTTGCTGATGACCTTCTGCTTCTCTGACGAGTTGACTATATATTTGTGAAGATGTTGTTCCAATGTTTTCAAGAATTCTCACAAGCCTCAGGTCTGGTTGCTAATATAGGGAAACGTTCTATCTACTTTAGAGGAGTTAGAGATGACATCCAACAATAGATATTAACACTGCTGGGCCTCTCAAAGGGTATCCTCCCAGTGAGATACTTGGGGGGTACCTTTAAGCACTAAAAGAATGACATTGCTACAATATCAACTATTACTTGAGAAGATGGTAGGGAGAATCCAGTCTTGGACTACTAAGTTCCTAACCTATGCAGGAAGAGTTCAACTTATCAAAAGCATCCTATTCTCCATCCAAGTGTATTGGTTTCAAATCTTCCTATTGCCAAAAAACTCATCCTGCTGATTGAAAGCATTTGTAGAAAGTTCTTATGGACAGGAAATGTGCAGAATACAAGGAAGACACTTATAGCTTGGGAAAGACTGTGTTGTCCAAGGGTAGCAGGTGGCTTGAACTTGCTAGATATAGGCACATGGAACAAAGATGCAATGTGCAAACTACTATGGAACTTGTGCAAGAAAAAGGACAAACGGGTGCAATGGGTCCATATATACTATAAAAAATATAATCCTGGCTGAGGGACTGAACCAAAGCAGGCCTCTTGGGTGATTCAAAAAAACTTTAAAGCTAAGAAGTATTTTGCAGAAGCTGGATACACAGAGGATGATGTGCGCAGAATGAATAACTTCAGTATTAAAGATATGTACTTGAAGAATAGAGGAGGATTCAGCAAAGTGTCATGGAGAAAGATCATTTGGAACAATGCAGGATTACCAAAAAGGATATTCATATGATACTTGGCTGCTCAGAAGACTCCAAACAAGGGATACTCTAAAAATATGGGGTTATATAGAAGATAACTCATATCCATTATGTAATACATAAGCTGAAACCATGAATCACCTATTCTTTGTATGCCCATTCTCAAAGAGAATATGGGCTACTATGCTAGGATAGATGCAGATTGATAGAACAGTTATGGATTGGGACCATGAGTTGCAATGGGATGAACAACACTGTCGTGGTAGAAGTGCAACTGCAGAAATATATACAATGATGCTGGTTGGTAGCATATACTACATTTGGCAAGAAAGGAATGCTAGAGTCTTTCAAGAAACACAGAGGATTGCTGAAACAGTTACTAGAAGCTTAACACAAGATATACATTGTAGAGGAAATGTAAAGAAATGTCTGAAAAGAAAACTGATTGAATTGAATTCCTATCCTACTATTTAAGAAATGTATAGATAGAGATAGAGCAGGGAGATTAGAGAAAAGGAAGAAGTAGCTTAGTCTGGGGCTTATGTCCAGAACAAGCTATAGCAAAATAGTGTAAAATATTACTTGATAATAAAAGTTTTGTTACAAAAAAAAAAGATACTTTCAAACCCTTTTTAGTAATAATAGCTCCTTAACCTAACCTTTTGTAGGTGAAGTATGTACCATAAGTTTTTTGCCCCTACTTTATTTATTTTTTGCTTAGGTTCCTATATTTAATTTGGTAAATATATTACACTTTGAGCCCTTCAAAATGCTTGAAAAATTGTGAATAATGGTGAATAATTGCCACACCTCAAAACTGAAGAGGCGTGGTCGGCACCCGGTGACATACTCGGCCCGAGCATACCACTATGTAACTATGAACTCTGGATGGTAACCCTCAACTTAGGCCGATGAGGCCATATTCTGAATCATCTAAAAATATCTTCTCCTTCATCTGAAGGGTAAACAAACCCAACAACTCATGTGTGTGTGTGTGTGTGTGT